>VZRI01006998.1:251056-275469 GCA_013397515.1 Upupa epops
GTTCAGCCAGCACCAGCGCTGCGGAAAACAGGTTATTGGTGTTAGCATTGCGACCTTGAGGCACCAGGCAGCTGGACACAGCATCGGGTGAGGTGGGGGTCAGTCTCTTCTCCTAAGTCACCAGTGATAGAACAAGAGGAAATGGCCTCAAGTTGTGCCAGAGGAGGGTTAGTGCAGACATTAGGAGAGCATTCTTAATTGGGTTGGAACAGGCTGCCCAGACAGAGGGGGGGAGTTGCCAAAAACCATATAGGGTCTGGCACTTGGAATCCCAGTTTAGCAGCAGGGTGGGTCCTAACCCATCACAGTGGAACTGGGTTGGACCTGATGATCTGGGAGGTCTCTTCCAATCTCGATGATTCTGTGATTCCATGACTCTATACGTGGCAAGCTGTATCACCTCTAAAGATGACAGATGCCTTGTAAACCACCTGTAGGGTGAAGCGACTGGATTAGCTGAGCATAGCCTGAAAAGATTAAACAAACCAGGGCTGATGAACTCCAGTAAAACAAAGGAGGAAAAAAAAGTCCAGAAAAGCCATGCAATTCATCTTCAAGTTATCTAGGGCAGCTTGCCTTAGAATTAGCTTAATTATCTTCATTACCTTGTTTCATATGGAAATATTGTAGGAACCATCTCCTTTCTGTGGCACTCAGGTAGTTAAATCCCCACAATTTGCTTTTTGAAGCCGGGATTCTGCTGACTTTATTTCAAGCAATCAAAAGTACCTAATTTGCATTCACATTCACATTAGTGGTCCATATGTTAGCCCTGTTTAAAAGCTATATGCTGCATTCATTATGAAATGCTTGGCTTTCCCAGCTTTATCCTTTTCCTTTGAAATTATTGTGGTAATATTGCAGCTCTTCTGCCTAGGCTATTCTCAGATACAAGGGGGTCGGCGTGGTTTGAGTCTCTTTAAAAGTCTTCCAAGGGTAGGGCTTTTAAAGTTTTGTTTACAGTGTTACGGGAACTCGCAAACCAGCAGAATAACTCAGTGCTGTCATGTAATGTGACAGCGTATTATTCCCCATACCTAAAGCTTCATTAAAATATCAGCATTTCAATCTGTCTCTGCATAGGATTTCAGACCACACACAGCGTCATGCCCTTCAGAGTTCATCACGCTAATCACTGAACTGAGTCAGCCCCCGAACGCGACCATAGCGGTGACATTACATGAAGGTTTTCAAAGTCACTTTTGTCTTGTGGAGCACAGAGCAAGGAGTTTCCTTCTCCAGAGTTCATAATCCAAACTGAACAGAAGAAAGTGGACAGAATTAAAAGCATGAGTCACCGTCAGATGAAATATCCTGCCCACGGTGATATAAACGGACTGTGGCAGAGCCAAGAGTTAAACTGAGGTCTTTCAGGACATCCTCCTCTGCCTGGGGTAAAGGACCACCAACCATATGCTACTACCCAGCTAGTCAGTACTCATGATAGCGCTGTAGTGTGTGTGTTCAAGTCACCACCGAAGTACTACTTGCAGAATTTAATGAATACTGCAGCCTGGTTTGACCCACTGACTTAAATATTCTAGTGTTTGGGAGGAGTGTGAACACAAGCCATTAGGGTACCCTGAAATCAGAAATTCAAAGTATGTCTTCCCATCACTTCTGATTGTTAAGGAATGTAAGAAGAGACCCCGATTACCCCATTCTGATGAAAGGCAGAACAGAACATCCGTACTATTGGTTGAAGCACATCGCACCAAGCTTGACGTGGAGTCAAAAAAGCTCAGGCCTCCACATACACACTAAAAAGCCTGCCATTTCCTTAAGTCCAGGAGATCAGTTCATAGTATTGCTAGCGATGCTGAACACCAATACCCCAGAGTTTAGAGGGTACAGACAGAAAACCAACGCTTCAGTGTTGAAAGCTAAAAAGCTTCTGCAGTGAAAGACTTTGCCCTGAAGTAGTTACAACACAGCAGCAAGCAAGAACAGAACCAGGCAGTGAGGTGTCAGACACTACCTACATTCCATTCCCACCTATATAATACTATATAAATAAACATGTAATACACAAGACTATGAAAGACTATGATGTAGAATACAAGGATAATAAACACTATGCAATGCCTACATAACACTAAACAATACCTGTATAACATGCCTTGGGTTACAGCTATACCATCCGTTCCATGCATGATCACTCATGAGAGAGCAAGAGATGTTCAGTAACACGAATGAAGAGGCACAGACACACCACATCCAAGATGCTTTTCACTGCTGGCAGAAGCACAGCTGAAGCATCTTGAAATAATTTATCCATGAAAGCATGGGGCCCCATCTTCAGCTGTGCTAAGTCACATGGAGCAACAGCTGAGGCTTCCAGAGTTCCCTTGAAGAGAGCAGAGCAACCACAGCTGTGCTTCTGGGTCACTTGGTCTAGTTTTCTGAGCAGGTTTGAGTGAAACCTGGTAACAAAACCAATAGGGCTGAACGTTTCTCGTTTGGGGTCACACTTTGCTCTTAGCATGTGCTTGGAACTCCCAGATGGAATAAAAAGTGAAGCCTTAACATCTTGGGGGGGTAAAAACTCCGAGAAAGCTGAAAGCTTTTTCTCACCTCCCTACACACTCATGGGCTCGATGCAGTTGTCTTAGCCAGAGGCAATGTCGATGTACAGGGAAAAGAAATGAATATGTAGGTTAGGGGAACCAGCCACACTCTGGGAAATTCGTTTTCAGAGACAGGTGTAATGGAGGGGGAAAACCAGAGGAGTGCATGCAGATCAGCATGCAAATGAATCTTCACGGCCAGATTTCCCGTGTTCGTGAGGCGACTGCAGGGTCCCAGCTATGGACCTCAAACCAACTCAGGTCATAAAAATCTGAGAATAACTGTCAGTAAAGTCCTTGCACAGGCCTTCAACAAAAACTACGCAATCATTCAATTCTCTGTGTGCCAGTGAGCCCGTACTGCTGCGACCCCCCTCTGAGATACCTCCAGTTAGGAAGAGATAAAAACCAACAGGTTCCTGGCTAAAACAATGCTAGCATGAAGCCAAGGTGAATGTTTCAGGCTTGGGCAATCTCAAAGACATTCCCACCTGGGTGTGGAAATTTGTATTGCTATTCTAAGCCACTACAGTGGGATCACAGTTGTTAGGATGTGACTGTCCATTGGGAAAGCACTTCGGATACTACACAGTATTCTGTGATTGACCTGGCATCCTCATGGCTTCAGCGAGTCTGAGTTTGTATCATCTAACCCTATACATCATGTAAGCAATCCTCTGTGCTAGAGACAGACCTCATCAGAACAACACAAATATTACATCTGCCCTTGGGAAGAGCGTACAGGGTCCCCCTAAGGTGAGACCCTCTCCATACACAGTCCCTAAGTGAGGATTACTTGGTCCTATAGTACCCTCAGTGTACTTCAGCAGATAACAGCATGTCACCGTTGTGTTCTCTTACCTTAGGAATCAGGCTGTGTGGTTCTCTGCTGCCCAACGAACACATCAGATGAATCACTTTGCTGCTGCTTTTATTACCTGTTGGCAGCTAATAAATATGCAGGTTAGGAGTGTTAATGATTTAAGAGGTAAAGACTGCTCCTGTTGCTAGCAACCTCTACCCAAAGAAACAGAGCTAAAACTGACAGTGAAAACCTAGGCTGTGTGGCAGCTCTTACTATTTTCTACTAGAAATTTCCTGTGGTTTCATGCTGCACTGGAGTCTCCAGTGTTCTCCTCTCTTGTTCTTTTCCAACTGGTGTGGAGAGCATGCAACACATTACTGGTCTCTGTAAAATGTCTGTAGCCACAAAGACATGGGATTTAAATGATAACTGAACAGTGTGGGAGAGCTAATTCCAAATTCTGGTGAGTCCTTTCTCTGTAAAGTAATGAAACTTTAAAGAAGAGGCAGCAAGTATTGCCATGTAGACAAATACATCACTACGTGATGTCAGAGTGCTCTGGCAGTACCTCCTCAGGACTGAACTGCACACAGCCTGGCACTCAGCAGCACCAGAGTGTAGGGAGCTTTTGCAGGACCCAAACTGAGAGTTCCATAAAGTCCAAGGACTAGTGCTCTGGTGTAACTCTCACATGTAAGTACAGAGCACAGCAAGTATGGGACTGCAGTGAAAGCTCATTTCCAGAAGTGGCTAAGGGCTATGGTGTCTGAAGCCTGTACATGCTTTCTGGTGCGTGGGGCTAGTTTTCCATCATTCCATCACTGGTGATGATTCTCATGAATTAGTTTAAGCCACTGAGTCTAACATCATTACAAAGCTATACTGGGGAAGCAGCGATTTCCATCATCCACCATTATAGGAATTAGGAGAAGGGCAAACCCATTTACTGGTGGCTAGCTGGGTCAAATGATACCAGGCAACTTACAGAGTCCTCGGTGTGCTTCCACTCGTGGACTTTGAACACGCAGGTTCAAACGTAGCTTAAAGTCTGCACCACATGCTAATTTTTCTTGAGCTGAACCCTTCAGACAAAGTGTGGAGTCTGTTTCTGATGCCAGCAGAGGACAGTCTGGAGTAGATTCTCCACAGTATTGCGTGAGTTGACTGACCTGGGTTTTCTGCCTGACCTGCAGTTGTGGTGAACTGTGTCAAGTGCAAAACATCCACTAGGAACTGCAGTGCCCCTGGGCTTCTTCCAGAGCCCCTTCAATCTACAGCACCTTCCCTGAAGAATAGCCTAGGTGACCTCTAAAGGATTTCCAGGGCTAGGGCCACTCTCCAGGTTGTTGTCATATGAGACAGCAGAGGTGTAAGATGGAGTGGTGGGTGTAATGTCTGCACTCTTAACTTCTGCTGAAATCTACTCGGTATTTTGATGGTGAACCTCAATTTGCACAGTTTAGGTGCTCACAGTACAGATCAGTTCCTTCTGTCATCTCGCCGAGCTGTGTAATATCTGTGCATTACAATACACAGCCCTCAGCTTCCATTCAAATAAATAAACATTGACTTAATATAAATTGTTCTCTTACCATATCAGAACATTGTGTAATTAAATCATCTCGCTGGTGGTGTGTACAGATGGCTTAATTTTCTGTAATACCCACTAAAGCTCAATTGACTTAAAGAGGACTACTAATCTATTTAAAGTTAAACCTACAACAGATAAATTTGTAGCTCATAAGGGATTTGTCTCCCTGGTAGACCACCGGTTCCCTAAATGTTTGGGGAAAACAAAAGGACAGGCCATTTAGAATTCTGAATTGCCATTTTGAAAGTTAAAAGCAGAAAGAAGAAAAAATCAAATAAAGAAAAGCCCAGCTCTGTGGCCACTAACGAAGGAATACGGTTACCAGATGACGGCTATCTCTTTCCCAGTAACCTTGCATGGAGAAGCATCTCTCAGACTGGAGCCCAGAACTGAGAGCAAAAGGCAAAGCTCAGTCTTCATGCAGACACTCCTGTGTGTTTCTGCCATTTCCTACCACAAAAACAAAGAAAGAAAAGAAGAAGAATATACAGCCAACTGCAGTGGATTTCAAGCCAGCATGCTGCACGAAGGTTTACGGCTTTTGCATAACGTGAAACCTAACATCTCCGAAACCTGTGCTTGACTTTGTTTTCTATTTTTATTGTGCAGCAGATTTAAAAAATTGCCAATTAAGTCGAATTAAGCCATTGTGCAGTCGGCTTCTATAATTACCAGCAATAGTTTATGTGAAGTTGAAGCAAATGGAGGGTGTTTAGGGGTTTGGTTTGTTTTCTTCTCCNTAGTTTCTTTTAGTAGACGTGATTATGGTGGCAGTGCTTCCCAGCAAAGTAACACATAGCCCGCAGCCACCCTATATTTCATTTTCAGTCCAGCAGTTTTAGATAGGCTCTCTGCTTTTCTAGGGACTGAGCCATCAGAGGAAAACAATGCAAGGTGACAAATAAAATGTGGGGCGCCATAAAGCAGACAAGAGGCAAAGAGGTAGAACAGAGAAGTCTGCTGCTCTGGACAGCTCTTTCTTCTCATGTTATGAATGGTAGTGGCGGCACCTGTTCTATCACCAAGCACCAGGACCCTTACAGAGCCCCAGCCACTGCAAGGGCGTTATTGCCACACCTGAAATGGCAACGCAAACCCATGGAGGAATGGCTTGCCCCAGAGAACTAACCACAGACACGCCTCTAGTGTGTTATACCTCCAGAAGGTGCTGGTCTCGTGCATGTTGTATGTGACTCTGGTCTCCCCTCCTTTAAAATAATGTATGTCAAACTGAAAAGGAAACTGAGAGGTAGCAAGGATGGCCATCAAACATCATCTGTATGACACTTTTTTCCAAGGAGAATGATTAAATAGGCTGGGTCTCCTTCACCATGGATGATGCTGTGGGCATCCAAAGAAATTAGTTAACCCTTAAGTGCTGCTGCGATGCAGGACTGGTATCCTTCTGGACTGGTGTCTTCTGGTGTAAGCAGCAGAGTGTATGAACTAAAACTAGCTCTGGGTGTATGAACTAAAACTAGCTCTGGGTGTATGAACTAGAACTAGCTCTGGGTGTATGAACTAAAACTAGCTTTGGGTGTATGAACTAAAACTAGCTCTAGGTGTACCAACTAAAAGTAGCTCTGGGTGTATCTACTAAAACGAGATCTGGATGTCTGAATTAAAACCAGCTATGGTTGGTGCCAAATTAATGGAAAGAAATCGTTCTTTGCAGAGGATGTGGTTAGGCTGTGGAAATCTGGATCAAAGAGTTTGGAGATTCAGAGAGTCTGCATGAGTTCAACAAGGTACTGGAAGCATTCAGAGAACTCAAACAAACCCAATCACATTAGGACCAGTAATCTGAATAATTGTGAAGGAGCTGAGACAAGGGAACGACTGCCCTATCCTCTTCATGGCATTGGCATCTTCAACGAACATCCAGAGTGCCTTTGACTCCAGCACTGGACACCCTCATCTAAACTGCCATGTCCAGGTGAAATAGTTTCAGGGAAAACAACAAGAGCCTCAACATTGTTCCACAGAGCATGGATTACTGTAAAACTGTATTGTATGTGAAGCATAAGTCAACTTGCTAGCAGCAAGGCAGCGCTAAGGTGTAAACACTCACCTAACCCAAGCTCACAGTGCTTTACAGACCTGCAGAGTCTCTCCTTCATGTGCTGTGCATGTCATTATGCAGGCCACTGTCAGAGAAAACACCACCATCCATGAGAGGAGAGATTAGCCTTCTTTTATAGGAGGAGAAGGCAGAATACACAGATGTTAAATACCCAGCCTGAAGTGATCTATCAGCATAGCCAAGACAGAAACCACCCCAGCTGCCTCCCAGTCCTATGCTTAAGCCTCTGACTGATATGCTCTCCAGCTGACAAGCTCTGCAAAGTTCTCCACACCACACTTCCAAGCAGTGCCTGTTAAGTGGCATATCCATCACCACCAAAGAGGTGCGGAGAGGGAATGCAGCATCAGAGTCAGCAGCCGCCTCGACTCCAGCTCCGAGCCGCCCATTCATTGTGCACCTCACAGATTTTCCTCACAATAAAGAATGTATAATTTTGGACTTGATGATCTTTGAGTGTCTTCCAACCTTAATGATTCTATGATTTGTTCAAATGCTGAACACAAAGCTCAGCGCCAGATCAGTCCGTGCCAATTTAGGGGCTATTGCAATGAATGCAGGTAGCCTGAGTCCTTCACAAAGCACAGAGTACCAGGAGTACCTGTAGAGTAGTCCTCCCTTTGTCTGCCCAGGAGGCAAGCTGAGGGAAATTGCTTCTGCCCCACAGTCCTACTGATGTCCAGGGGGATGCTTTGGCTTGGACCTGTATGTAACCCACCACAATTTGGCCTTTCTTAGCTGAGACACATACCAAGGAATGATGAGGGCTTTTTCCTTCCTTCCTTCCTTCCTTCCTTCCTTCCAGGATATTTTTTTAAAGTATTCTAAGAAACGAGTAACTCCAGATTAATTGCAAAGGGAAGGGAGAGGAGCAACAAGAAGTCCATTTTTATTCTCCTTGAATTAGAAACATGAATTTTCTCCCCTCCCACTGATTCACTGCTCGGCACTCAGCTAAGATGATCGCCGAAAAAGGAAAAGCACATGAGCAGTGATGTTTCTTGGGGTATGAAATACTTAACAATTAAATAAGATGCTGTGGAGTATTGCGCTGATCACCCATGATTGGTAGCTCTATGCTAAGCTGCAAACGAATTCAGAAGAGGACAGCATTCCAAATTGCTCTTACAAGCTTCCCTTTATTATTTTTATTTGGTTATGCTCTGACTCTCATCCAGAATTGTACTTAATGTCCTCATCTGAAGTTGTTGAAATGGCACCCCATGGCATAGTGTGACAGTGAAAGGATATTGCCTTTGGAAGCTGCTAATGGTCCATGAAAAGAAAGCAGCAGAAAACAGGAAAGCAGTTGTTCCAAAATAATAACAAAGATCTTTACATTTTTAGCTCATTGTCTTCCCATTGTCAGAGGAGTGAGGATGGGCAGAGCATAGCTTGCAGCTAGCGAGGAGCTGCAGATCCAGATGGGTCGCAAGTCAGAGATACAAGTAATGAAAAAACAGCACATCACACGTGGAAAAAGAAGCCAGCATTTTTTATCTTTCACTCGACATTCAAATACACAACACTATCCACAAGGTATCACTGCTGCCTGGATGGGGGAGATGGACCAGTAAACCATCACCAGAAAGGAGCATCGAGGGTTGCAAAGGTCAGACCAAGCGACAAAGCCCCAGTCTGTGTCACAGGCACAGGGATTTCCACAGCTGAAACCAAGGGGAGCCCAGAGCCCCAGATTTTCCAAACTCAGGAGTAGCCTAGACTTTCCTGCAAAGATTTTGCCAAGGCGTGGGATTAATGGCTTCACGAAAACTCCAGCAGGTGAGCTGTGAGCGTGTCTGTGTTTAACACGTCCCCGTTTCGCCAAAGCCATTTCTTTTCCCTACTATTGAACATATCTCTAGAGACAAAACTAAAGGAAAGAAAGATGACAGCAGTGGCTCATTCTCCTAGCAACTCCCTCCTTGCTCACAAGAGCTTTTCCTCAACTCTTAGATTATTTCTGTGGCCATAACTGCCTCAGCATAAGCTTTGGCACCTGCCACTGCACCACAGCAGTCACAACCCCTTCAGGTCCCCTACCAGTCCGCTGATTTACTGTAGGAAAACCAAGGAGATACCAACCTTGCTGATACCAGCACAGCCACGCCAAAGTGCAGTCTGCATCCTGAGTTCTCTGACAGCTTTCTAGCCTACACTGCATTTGCCCACAAAGTGTTGCTTTCCTCGAGACAGCCGCTGCTCGCTGCCATGAAAGCATGCCACTCTTCACCTTTCCAAACGAAACAGTGAAATAAAATAAAATAAGAAGTCATTAGAAAGGGAAGAAGTGTCCTGAGAGACAGTCATGTGTACTGTGTAGTGATTTCCCAATAGAAATTAATCCGAAACAAATTTACATTCTACATTTAAAGAAGATATAAATAATTCATGCTCTCATACCACGAGCGCTCTGCATGTCATACACCGGGGTACCTGCAGTTTTCCAGTTGATCCATTTAAAATTTTCATTCGACTCAGTACTGTGGGTTTTGTGCTCCTATTGCACTGTGGCAATTGAGTACTCTTCAACAGAATTATGTTCAACAACAGCATATTCAGTTTTACCACCCCAGATCTTTTAAAGCTTTTAATTTAATTGCTGTAGGCTTCAATTTTACTTATGTGCTATTAACTCACCTCGTTCTCCATCTCTGCTCTCAGAAACAGGAAAAGATTCATCCCATAAGGGTTATGGAGCACGAGTTTCCCTCTCTTCAGTCACTTCTGCAGAAACCCATCTCTTTCAGACCATGAACTTTGATTTGGAGATTCCCATAATATTCAAGAGAGAACCAAGGCCCCATGTTTTATCAGCCATTCTTTCCCACAAACACAGCAAACTCTTGCCTGCTAGTGCATCCCACTGTCCTCTGGCAGGCTATGACCACACCAGCACAAGGCCCCACAGGTTGCTGTTTGCCCAGCTCCTGCCCCTGACTGCTGTGCACGTGCGTTCCTGCAAGAACCCTCAGGTCGCTGGGGTGCTCAAAGCTGAGCAAGTAAGCAGAGGCTTTGCTCGAAAAGGACAGAAAACATTCTACTTCTTGTAGGGACACTGACATGGCGTGGAAATGGAGCTTCTTCCAACCTCTGGAGGCTTTTAGTCTCAAAAGAGACAGTGATAAGGAAGAAGCGATCCATGGAAAGGTACAGAGTGGTGATTTGGGCTTTCTCCTGGACGTACACAAGCCTGGCTGGCTGCAAGTCCTTCCGTCTTGAGAGTTTGTTTCCCTGGTGTCAAACGTCAGTCAGCACTTCTACAGCTGTGCACACTTTGAGGGCTCCTTTTCTCCTGTACTGAAAGAACTAAAACTTTTCCTTATTTCTAGGCTTTTCAGAGGTATCCTACAGATTTAATAATGTCCACCTAATAAACACTCTCTCTTTTGTATCTTTATGTGCAAAGGGTGAATATAAATAGTACCAGGAGGAAACATACATTAAAAACCAGCTTCCAGCCACCTGAAACTGGGTATGCATGTACCACCCACCTCATAACCTCACTTCACAGGCACTTCTTGGTCCCAGGTGTGCAAGCCGTGCTAGACTCAATCTTTATGTATCTTCAGGTGCCAGTAGGCTTGAGACTCTTCTCCCATGTATATGCATGTGTTGCTAACAAAAACTAAAGATCCACCCAAATCTAACTTGCAAATCAGATTATTATGACCAGCCTTCTGTACTCAGTGCCATGGGAACAGGCAATGTGCTCAGCAACACACTTGGCCGGCTGGCTTCAGAAGCCATTTACACACTGATGACCGTAGATGAGAGACTGTTAAGGTCTACAGCAGAGCCTAGATTTATACCACTGACCCCAGATTAGGATTTTCCAATAGTCCTGTTCCCTGTGCTGTTGAAATAATCTGGATCAGACTGAACGTCCACCTGGCTGATGTCCCAGTCTCTGACAAGGGTCAGCTGCAGAGCCCAGGCCACAGAGCATCCAGAAGTGGTGAGAGACTTCGATTTAGGATGTGCAGAATGTGTCATAAAAAGAACTGTGTGGTGATGTCTGCATGTCTGTCTAGACCTCACCCGGCCTAGGATACAGGGCTTTCTGCAGTGTCTGGAATCAAATCCCATTAGGAATTAGCACCAACAACATTTCAATGTTAACATGAGAAAGACATCATGCTCTTCATTCCACAAGGAAACAATGCAAGGAACCACCAGGTGTAGCGTCCCAAAGCACTCTGAGCACAGGAAAACAAACTTTTGTGTTTTGAGTTTCAAGCGGCGCTTAAGTTGAGCAGAGATGTTGCATGCCGAGTTTCAGCTTAAAGGGGAATTTTTTGGCTACGGTACATGCCCTGGAGAATAGGCAGCAGTGTGGAGGAAGCATCAAATCACACTTAACTACTGTGTGGCAGAGCAAGTGGCTGTGTTACAGCACAATCACTCAATAAGATAATTTCTTATGTTACCATTTTAATTAAAATAAAGGATCCTTCCTCCCTCTTACACCGTACAATTCTCTATTCGAATTACGCAGGCAGACAAAATCACAAATCCTAGCAGACGCAAGGGCGTAACTCAGAGGTTTTGTGAGGAACGTGGCAAATAAAACCAGAGTTAATGATTCCATAAACATTTATTTTGAGGAAATATTAGCATTGGTCCCTAAAATGTTTCTGAGCAATAAAGGATAAATAACACCTATTATTAGTGCCACGGTAAAAACTGTCATTTCCCAGACATTTGCAGTACTCCAGTCAAATACATTATTAAGCAGCAGCCCAGTACGGATTAACACTGAGCAGAAGCTCCAGATGCAGAGATGTTTCCCTGTGGTTTTATCAGCAGCAGCATGGTTGGTGCTAACCCAATCCTGATCCCAGTGTGGACAGGGCCCTTGGCTTGCTCTGCTCATTTTCTGGATGAATAATAACACTTGTGCAGACTCCATGCTGCGCTTGGTGCTTTGATCAGAGTACTTTCCAGCGGGCACAAAACCTGCCTGCAGTGTTTGCACCTAAGCTTTTGTTTTAAAGTCAGTCGCTGGGGTGAGACCTGGTCAGTCCAGCCTCGCATACGGCTGTCTCCAGCCGAACGGTTGCACAGACTGAGCCCTAGGGTCTGGCACCAGGGTGAAAATAACAAGGTCGACTCCCGCCTCTGCCCACTATCGGTTCAGGAGCCTCCCGGGACCTCCGGCCTGACCGACCTCCCCGTGGCGGCTTCTCTACTCAGCCCAGAGGCAGCAGCGGGAGGCAGGAGCAGGCAGCATGTGCCAGTCCGCTTCCAGCCTAGCAAAGCTGCTTCCACTTCTCCTTCAGCCGCGCTGTTCTGGGGTGAGAAGTGGGGTCTCACCGGGCGGGTTTCCTGAGGAAGACAATTCAGGTGGCACAGACCAGCAGCAGCTGAAAGTGTGGGGAAAGCCTTTTCTGCCCTCTGGTTAAAGGTGATGCTCTCCCTGCAACCCAGGTAGATGTTGTTCGTGCAAAGGCATCGCTGCTGCTGCCCTGGAGCACCAGGCGCTCCGCAAGCGCAGCCGCCCGAGCGCCCCGGCTTCCGCGCGACCGTGTCTCCCTCTAGTGACCGACCGACCGATCGGCTGCCGCCTGCCGGCCCCGGCCCCAACGCACGCACCTGCCCCCTGCGCACAGGTGGGGCTGCGTTTGCTGCCACTCCTGGTTGTGCGCCCAAGGTCTCCGCCGGACTCTGCTTTTAACCGACTCGTTACTAACAGAACCCTAGGGCTGCTCGGAAGGAGCGTGTCTCTATTAGTCCACGCTTTCAGACCCCGAGAAGGCAGGATCTGACCAGGAGGAGTGCTAGATCTTGATTAAACATTCATGCTGTTTATTTTGTGCTGGCGCTAATCTCTGTGCAAACATTTAAATCCAGACTGTGATATTTAATGGCAACTCTACTGAAACCATCACTTGTGCTTGCTACAGATATGAGGATCATGCTTTCTTATTTGGCAAGCTAGAAGACATCTACTCATCCTCACCAACAAAGCAGCAGGCCAGTTAGTTTTTAAAAGATGCAGGGAAAAAAAAAAGGAGGGGAGGGAATACCGTGTTTAATATTTCATCAGCCGGAGACGAGAGCGAAGGGAAGGTGATCAGAGAAGAGGCTGAAAGCTTCACAACAGACCTGTGGTGCTGGATTCTTCCCTGGCTACATTTCACACTGATAATAAAAATCAACTCCACACACAGCACCGGACAGGGAGGATGCCCTGAGATTTATAGAAGAGTTTTATCTTTATCCCTAGCAACATGAGGCACAGTATGAAACGTGGAGGTGGAACAGAGTGTAAGCGTGGCTAAGAAATAGGGCCATGGCACACAGTGAGGATGAGCACTAGGAAGTAAGAAAAGGCAACACAAACTCTCCTGGGAGGTATGTTGGTTCCTCATGCGAGGACAGGAGCAAACAGTGAAGAAAAACAAGAGCATGCCTGAGCTACGCCGGAAAAAAACCCAATACAAAACAATTTTACAAAACGCTGCTGGGAGCTGCCTAAAAAATCAGCATAGGACAGTGTGAACTTCACACTCACATCTCCACTCAGGATTATAACAGTAAATGTAATTGAAAAATTAGGTGAAAGTAGTATTTTCCAACATTATTTCTATACCGAGTGAGTTTCCCACTGATCTGACATCTGGCCTCAATTTTGTTATAACTTTTAGTGTCACTAAGCTGCCTAAACCCACAGGTAACCTGGGAGAACACTCAGAGCTCAACAGTTCCAGCATTTCTCCCGACTAAGGAAGCCAGAGCCTAATTCTGCAACTGCCACTGTATTTGGCCTACAAATCTTCGCTGGTGCCAGGACGTGGAGCAGGAAACCTCCCTCCAGACTCTGACCATCAACTGAGTTTCATATTATCCTGCTTAATCCCTGGATCTTTCACAGAAAAGAGGATAAGAAAATGTGACTTAAAATCTACAGAAACGGGTGAAGTTTGGAAATGGGTTCCCGGGCTGGATGCCGGGCTAAGCAGCTCCTTAGAGCACTGCTACGTAACTGCACAAGCCCAGTAGCGGTACTTCACGTCTGATACGTGTTAGTAGTATTTTTAATAGCAACAACAATTATCGTACGACTGCAAAGCTGGAGGAGCCCTTAGAAGTTCACTGTGCTCCCTGGTTTGTTTTCCAGAGTGGTTTGGGTAAGGAGTAACAGTACCTCTCACCTCAGGGTTTCCTTTACCTACCAGGTGAAAGTGTGAAGTGCCAGGTTGGGTTTGCCTCTGAAGGAAACCATTACCCTTTCAGACATTTGCATTTCCCTATTTTCTTCCACAGATCAAGTCGCCAGCCCAAGCAGTAGGATATCCATCGTAGGAAAGAAAGAGTAAGAAAATACTGCACATGGCACAGCCAGCCCCCCGACACCAACGTGTGGAAGCTGGTGCTCTTCACCAGCGAGGAAGGCTCCACCAGCTACTTCCCTTTTATCCATAGGTGGCACTAGCTGTGTTCGCAACATCTCGGTCCGTGCCTGCTGTTATTTCTGCAGACCCTGCCTGCAGCTTCCTGTCTGATTCCTCCCCTGCTGTCAGAGGAGGTGTTAACCACAAACTTTAAATACACTCCCAAGCAGCTCCAGACCAAGTAAGCCTGCCTTTATCACGCATGAAACGAACCCTCCCGATATCCGCCGGCTGACACAACTCCTCTGTCCGGGTGTGCAGCCGTGCCCTCTGGGGTCTCCTCCAATACCGTGGCCAAACAGCAGAGTCACAGAGATCAGAATCATACTTCTCGGGAAAGGTGGCTTCACAAGAGTTAGAGCATAACTTACACCCTTCTCCAGACCGGCCTCTTGAGGAAGGGACACAGCAATCCTCCGGGCTCCCAAGGAAAGTGGCAGTGGCTGCCCAGAAGAGCAAGGGAGCTGGTGAAGGACCTAGACAACCGGCTTAATGAGGAGTGACTGAGGGAGCTGGGTCTGGTTAGTCTGAGGGGAGACCCCTTTGTCCTCTACAACTACCTGAAGGGACATTGCAGAGAGGTGGATGCTGGTCTCATCTCACATCAGTGAGAGGGAAGGGCCTCAGGCTGCAGCAGGGGAAGGCTAGGCTGGACACTGAAAACCTTTTTCACAGGGAGAGCTGTCAGGGGCTGGAACAGGCGACCCAGAGAGAGGGTTGAGTCACCAGCCCTGGAGGTGTTTAAAGATCGTTTGGATGTAGTGCCCAGCAATAGGGTTTAGTCGTGAGTTTGGCAGAGTAGGATTATGCGTTGGATTTGATGATCTCAGTGGTCTTGTCCCATGATTCTATGAAATTCTGATCAACCCACAGTTTATTGATGCTCCCTTAAAATTTGACAGTACACTGACTATCAGTGGACCACATTCTTTCCTCACATTTACTCCTTACACGCTGCCACTCAGGTTTTTCCTGTCACAAAAGACATTTCAGAATTCTGGTTAAAAAACCAAATGCATGAAACGAGTGCTGTTCAAGAAGAAGAATTAATAGAAGCCCCTACGAATAAATAGATAAAACGGGGAGAATAATCATCGTTTTAATTTGGGGGGTTGTTTGTTTAAGCTCTGCCCCTGTACAGATGAACCAACCTGCTGTGATGAGAGCACAGTTTTGAATTATGAGACAGCAAACCCTTCCTGACAACGTCAGAAGAGAATATTCCAAGAAAATGCTTTTCCCCCACAGAAACGTTTGGGGTTAGAAGAGCAATCAAAACGAATCCCTTCTTACAAGCAGGTCTTATTGTTCTTTCCACGACCCTACATTTTCCAAAAGAGAGAGCAAAGCATTAAAATGTCAGACTTCTTTTCGTCCTTTTTCTTGCTGTCTGCTGATTTTTACCCTTCTGTTGCCTTTAATTTGTCTTTTAAATTTTGGTTTGTTCTAATTTCAAAGACAAAATGTTGGAGAAAAGGTGTATAATTAGATTACTCCTAACACTGCTCCATCCAGAGGGAGCTACGTGGAAAACCTTGCTCCAGAGACATGCAGAACATCTCCAAACATCTCCACCTGTCCACCCAGCACAGGAGAAATAGCAATGGAAAGCTGGATCAAACTTAAAATGCCTGTGACAGGAGTACTCATTTCACCTAACTTCAGCTATCTGGTTGTAGGAGGCTGGACTACATGACATTTAGAGATCCCTTCCTAATAGGTTCTGTGAGCTAAAATGGAGACTACTTGAAACCACCCATTTAGGGTCTCTCTACTTTGTGGAGAACAGTGAATACCTCAGCCCCAAGCAGTTTCTGCTGGGTGAGTCACCCTCCAGAAGCTTTTCTTTGTGCCACTGGAGCAGCCCGCAGCACTGGCTTGTGCTGGGCACGCCACACTTTGCTGGCGTGGCTCACCTCAGGTCAAAGATCAGACGCGTGTACCCTGAATGCAAAGGCTGCTGCACGTCTTGTCTCCTTCCCCTCTACTCTTACCAGCTACCTGCCATCAGCATTGCCAGTTCTTTTTTATCTCAGGCCATCTTCATGCCACTGGCTGGGTTATTTGGTGGGTGCTGTGCTGCCCTGTCCTTTACACTTCTTCTTAGCCCCCACAGCAAAGTTTAATGCTCTGCAGTTAGCAGACGGCCTTTACAAAAGCAGGCCAGTAAGTATTCCAATCGTAAAGCGCTTTATCATAGCCTAGCACGCACCTAAAAGCCAAAGCATTAGAATTTACTCCTGTCCCAGCGTTACCTCAGGACACTTTTCAGCTGTGTTACTCAAATGATTAGCTACTGCGCAACTTACTTTTTAAAGAAAAAAAAGAGGAGGGGATCCTTTGCTGTTGTAACACATTTCATCCCTGTTCAACTCATTTTACACGTGAATTAGTGTGAATGTTATTGCTGTATTTTCCCAACTTATTAAAAGGGCTGTACATCATAAACAGCACTGCAGGATGGATTTATTATTCACAGTCCTAGTTGTAGCCTTCACATCTACTTAATATGTGTAAAGTGTTTAGTTTTCCAATGTAGTCCAGCTGCATCACTGGTATCAAACTTGTAATTGCCTCTTTGGGATTTAAAACCATTATAGTTGTGCTTTTATGTTCTCTTTTGTTTTGCTTGAATCACTTTTTCAGGTCTATGAAGTACAGCTGGCACAATAAAAGTTTGATCAATGCATAACCAATGCAGTGTATATTTCTTCCAGATATATAAAACCCAGGTGAAAAATGTTAATCTATGAAAATTATCTTTGTCAGCTACTTATTCTTGGAATTCAAATGGGTTTCAATCTTGAAGTATATGGCTTGGCCTGGGGTTTTCCAGGCTGTGTTTTTCCGCAGTTTCTTGTAATGCGCACACTTGATGTATTCCAATGAGCGATTGCCCGACGTAAAGTTTCCATTGCCAGGGCAGATTTTTTTCTCCTCGCACTGTGATACTCGAATAAAACAATCCTGGTGCCACAGAAACCAGCAGTGTACAAATACCCACACAGGCAGCCTTTACTGTTTTACTGTTAGGATCCGCACACGCGTCGTTGGCGTTACTGGTGTTGGACGGTCTACACGAATCCTTTAGGCCCCAGAGCATGACTTTAAATCGCCAACTCCCTGCCAAGAAGCTGAAAAACAAAAGCATCCAATTCTGGCGATGTGACCCCGTCTTTAGGACCCGGAGTACGTGAACCCAGCAAGTAGAAAATCAATTCTCTTTTCCCTGCACCAACCTAGTGGCCTTCTCCAGCTAAAATCTGACCCTTCTGGAATGGCTAGTGGGATAAGACGTTCTTCAGTGTGAGCCTGACGTGCAGAAAGAACCAGAGACTCTCTCGACAGAGTTTCTAGTAGGTAATTTATTATCGCTGGCGGGTGCACAGGGGCTCGCGCCTCCACCGGCGCGCACACGGAGCGGAGCGCGGCTCTGGGCCTTGTTTGTATGCAGTTAAAGGTTACATATTAATAAGATTTCCCAATCCGCCCATACATATGCATGGCCTGTCCCAGCTTCACATGTAAATCAGGTCTCCTCCCATTTGAGCATGTGCTGTCTTTTGTGGTAAGGGTCATGTGCTGATCATAGAATCCTCAGGGATCAGAAGGGACCTCGGAAGATCATCCAGTCCAATCCCCCTGCCACAGCAGGATCACCCAGACCAGGTCCAGGCAGGTTGCAAACCTCTCCAGAAAAGGAGACTCCACAAACCCTCCAGGCAGCCCCCTCCAGAGTCCCATAACCCTCACTGGGAAGAAGATATAGAATCACAGAATCAGTCAGGGTTGGAAGGGACCACAGGATCATCCAGTTCCAACCCCCCTGCCATGGGCAGGGACACCCCACCCTAGAGCAGGCCTTTGTGGAGGCAAGCATAGCGACCGTCTCTCGCAATTGTAGGAGTGCTCTAGGCACTCGGAATTCAGATAGGTCTTTCTTACACATGTGTGTGCATGAAGGCATAAAAGTGATCTGACTGAAAGGGTGAGGGGAAAGAGCTACTTCTACAGCAGAGAGTCCGATTACAGTAGAGTCTCTCATATCATCCACTTTCTGCAGAATATCCACATATCTTTTTCTTGTCTAAATAAACCTAATTATGAGATGCAGGTTTCTGGGACGTATATTTGTATTTATAGATTCAGGAGTCACATTCTGCAATGGTGTTGAAATAAAGAGTTAATGTCCATAAGAATCCCGAGCTTTCCTCATGGTCCCTGCTGCTTATACAAACAGTATTATAAATTGCAATCAATATTCACTAGAATGATTTTTGTGTTTCTTTCGGACCCTGCCATCAGAAATGGGTGTAACAAGAACATAGTCACAGTACCTTCCTTCTAGGTCTAGAAAGAGCATGCACACGGTATTCACGACCGTCATTCCAGGGAAGTTACCAGTTCCTAACGCCGTTGCATGAGATGGGTGCTGAGACAGAAACGTCCAGCCTGTATCAACAAACAGTGAGTATCAACAACGGAATGTCCAGCAGGGTATTTCTGGCAATTCCATACGACATGCGGCGTGGAACTCTTCCAGATTGTCTCTCGCCTCAAGATTCTCACTGTACTCAGATAGCTCTGGAAGACCTGACTGAACCACAAATGCATACATGCAATTTGAGTAAGATCTGAGGAAGGTTCTGCCTTCCTTTATTCCCCTTTACAACACCAGCTGGTTGTCACCAGTGTCCCCACTGTGTGTTGCTCTCGTCATTTCTGATCACTCCTCATCTGCTCTTTGATTCAGTCACTAGTAGCCACTTTCCCAGAATAACTCAGTGCCTGAAGAGATGGCTCCGATGTGATCTGGCAGGCCTCGTGGAGCTTTCCAAAATCACCTCATGTTTTGCCTTTCACTCATTGAAAACACAGCTAATTGCAGAGGATCGTGTTCTGACCATCCTCTCTGGACACCCAGCCTGGGTATGGTTGCTCCTGATCTCAGCTGACTGCATACAGAGCTCAGATCTGGCAACCTCAAACAGCAAACGCCCTGGAAAGTTTCTCTCTTTGTAGGACTTAGACCATAACAGCTCATCTCAAAACAGCCCTCCGGTGTTCGGAACATCTAACAAAGAGTTCTCTCACATAATTTTCTACACAGATAATGGAAAAGACCACACCATGCCTTGTCAGTAGAAACTCCCTCCTTGAAAGTCAGGCTGCCTTAGGCTCCTATATTCCTGTGGCAGTTGGGATTTGCAAAGTGTGGGTCCCTGCTGTGAATGTTTTTCAGACCCAGGTCAGGAGGAGGTTGTCTGCAGTCTGCCACAAACCTCCCATTCCCACTCATTCCCTGCCAAAGACAACAGTCTCTCTGTTGAGGCAGAACTTGTGTGTTTGTATTCAAGACCACCTTGGTTTTTTTAATTTCCTATTAAAAAGAAGACTGCCACGCATAAATGAAGCCACGGTGCTGCTACAGTGACAGCTGGAGGTGGAGAGAAAGGCAGTTGGCTACAATGGTTTTGCAAATACGTATTTTCTAAAGTAGCATTTAAAACTGCATGCTCAGGGCCCTGTAATGGTCACTGGCCAGCAACATGGGCTTCTTTCACCATCAGACCTCATACTGCCGTCACATCCCAGCATGGGAGGCTGAGTGCTGGACAATAAGATCACTGTTCTCGTTCTGACACATCAAAAACTTAATCTTCTCATCCACAGCATCATTTCTAACCTTGCACTTTCCAGAACCGCAGCTTCAATATTGTGCAACATAGGCAACAGGATGTGCAAAGCAGACACAAGACACGGGTCCAACCACACTTGGCTGGGTATCTCTTGACTCTCAAGAGAAGGATCAGAGTAGCAAGTTCTGGGGAAAAAAGTCAACTGTTTCTCCATCAGAAACGCTGTAGGAGGTTCGTGGTCCAATACCTTCCCTTCTAAACCACCACAGAGCCTTCCTCACTCACAGCAGTCATCCAAAAGGAGAATACACTTAAACCCCCTCTCCTGTTTCAATCTAAACATCTGTGCTGAAGCAACCACAAAAAGACCTTTAAAGCCAGTGGTAGCCATAATTGCTCTGTTGCTTGTCTGTACAGCTTCCACTCACTAGGAACTCGGGCCCCACAGAATGCCGAGCCACCCCAGAGGGTTCTCTGTGTTTGCCAAGCTCACAGAGCAACCTGGTTGAAGTTGCAGACTTTGCGCTAGAAAGCCCCTTTCTGCCACTACTGGTACCTCTGGACCTCCCTAGGCTGTTGTGCCCTGAACATGCCACCCATGCAAAGGAGGTGCAGCTCTGGCGAGCTCAGCTGTGGCAGACCTTGAAAAAAGTGTGCTCCCAGCCTGAGCCCTTCAAATGACACCCCACCGCTTTATTTGCCATGGTCCCTCCCTCCCCCAGAGACCCTGTACATCGTGTCTCATCAGTCAATGGGTGATGAGAAGGGAAACCACAAGGCTGTGGTGCACATATGTAAGAGTAACACCTCATTGCGAGAGAAAGGCGGTTGTGTGAGCGCTGCACGAAGCACTTGAGCGTTGACTGCTCGTGCTCTTCCGTGGGACTCTCTTTGCATTCAGATGTCTGCCCTCCCTGATGAACCCCTGCTATGTTTGGTACTGTGGTTGAAAGGAAATTTCTCAGGGTTTCCCCTTCACTGGAAGTCCCCTGGTTGGTTAAGGCTGCTGCAGCTGGGGAACTTTGTGCAGCCTTTCCTTTGAGGGCTGTGGTCGTAATTTATAATTAGCTTCCCCTTCACCCCTTTGCAAGACTTGTCACTGGGAGGCTGCTCTCTGAGGTGAGGAAGGCACCTGCCTGCATAAGTAAGACATTTTGGTGAGTCACTCTAGAATTGCTCAGCCTGAGAGAGCTGCCAGAACCTGCAGAGCTCTTTGCCTAGTTGTCATGATAATGGAGGTTTTGTGCAGAGTAGGATGAAGTGACCACAAATGAAGAACGTTTCAGCTTTGACTGGTGCTTCTCACTGACTTTGTGTGGTTTCGGGTCACTCCCAGCCCGAAGAGTTTGCACAAGAAGGAAACAAGATGGGCTGCTTTAGCAAGGCTTTTCACAGGCAGACCCCTGCTTTCTGCGCTCCAGCTGGTGCCCTGCCCTGAACATCAGCCGTCTCACTGGGCATAGGCATGAAGTACCCCTCATCAAAAAGCCAGGGCTTTGGGTGACGTGGTTTACTATTACCAACCATGGTAACAGTTGTGTTCTCCGTTTCTTCCTCTTGCTGGACTTTTGTGGTTGTTGCTAGCCATCTCACTCAGTTTCTGCAGCGCAGTCTGAGTTTTCATTGTCAGAAGCAGTTGTGCTAATATTCCCCATTCCATGGAGCCTGCAGATTCCCTTCAATCAGTACTTTTTCTAACTGGGCCATCACCACATCAGCCTGATACTGCCCAATATGGCTTTCCTCTGTTAGAAAAGGAAGCTTTCTTTCACCTTACTGCCTTTAGCCACAGGAGGATTTCCCCCTCCTTCTTCCCATCAGGAAGCCGATTTGCTGAGCTTTCATAGAGTGGGGCCATGAAATGGGCACAGCTTCATCGCTGGAGACAGGGAAAAACCTCATGGGGTAAGTTGAATTTACTCAGCTGGCTGAGAAAACAGTGTGGCTGGTCTTCACTCACATGCTGTAGCCATCCTGGGGACAGTGCGGCATGCAAACCGTTAGCTGTGTGTGCACCATTCACCTCCTCTCAAAGATCTTAAAGAATCTTCAGGTAGAATTCCTTTGCTTTCCGGGATTTCGATGGTGGTGATACAGGATCTTTCAACCTTGCTTGCCTCAGAGCGGCTTCAGAAAATCCATGGTCTTAATTCACCATGGGAGAGTTTTACCTCTGAGGAGACCAGCTGCTGCCTAGATCCGACACACAGTTCCGAGGTGCCTGCAGCCATGGAAGCACGCACAGTATTGCATGTGTTGGCGTGGGACTATCAGCTCACTGACACTGAGCCTCCAAACCGGATTTTGGATGGTGCTGTGTGAAGCTATCTGCTGCAAGTGCATTTTCTGGCTCTGGCCACAAGCTCCTCTGGACTCCCCTTGCCACCTTACCGCAGTCTTCTCTCTGGAGCCAAAGGTCTTGTACAGACCCCCCTGACAGAAGGGATCAACCTTTCTTTCAACACAAACTGCATCACCACTTTCTGTTTCTTTCCCGGTGAGTGCTGCTGCAGCACACACCTGCTGCTGCAGTTCTTCCTCCTCCTTTGCGACGTGCTGCCTGACACAACAGCAGTCGATAGAAACCTCCGATGGATTTTTATTCCAGGCTAATGCTGCACTTCCCGGGACCTCCTTCACAGTTTCAGCTGCTGCAGCGAGGTCGTGGCCACACACACACTACGCGTTTGTCAGGACGCCTGCGAGGTGTTCGGTGGTAACAGCACAGCTACAGATGTGCTGACTGAGCTCACAATACCCACGGACAGCAGCAGCCATCCGCTTTTTTCCGTCTGCACATCGTTTTGCTGTGGTGACGTCTGTGCTCTCAGTCCTCTCACTGTGGAGCTTCTTGCACTAGTGCTGTTCCAACTGCTGCTGGGTAAGCACTTCCTTGTGGTGGGACTTCCCTTGTTGACATCAACTATTTTGTCTCTTTCCCAAGGCAAAAGCATCCTTCACGGTCCAGACTGCCGCCCCATCCCAGCTGTTGTGGAGGCCCGGTGACTTCTGCCCACCTTGGTGCTCTGTATTCATTGGTAAGTAGTTGCCCAGCACGGGGCATCCAGTCTCTTAGAGGAGGTTGTTTTACAGCATTCGTTTGTTATCCTTGCAGCCCTCCCTTTGCAGCGCAGTGATTTACATCTACTGCAATCCAGACTTAGGTCGTGCTTCCCAAATGCAGGCTGAGCGGCGGCATTCCCTCTTGCCTTGCTTGCATTCCTGAGCTATCGTGTATGCTTTCTCCTCCTGTCCCCCGTCACACGCGCTTCTCCCAGGAAACGTCAAGTGCCGTTAACAGGCCAGCAGGTGCTTCCTACCAAATGCTGTGGCTGCTGATCTCTTCCTCCAGGATGGGCCGGTCGTATTCAGAATCTGCTGCAGATTCCTATGCCTGTAGCATAGGAAGGCAGTGCTCTGAAATACTGAGGTGGCTATTCCGCTGTGATAGGATCCACACTCTCATTTCTTGTTGAGCTCCTGCACCCATTTAGAGGTTTCAGTACTTTAAATCACATCCTTGCGTCAGATGCTGAAGTTCCCTCATCCCTTGCATCGTGTCTGTGGAAGCAGCTGCTGAAATGCCTGAGCTGTCTGCACCAGAACCTTGGAAGGTGATGAATTTTCGCAGGATATGAGCACAGCCAAAAACTCCTAGAATCTGCTAGAGAACTCCACTTTTATTTGCCTGCACTACGGAATTAACCGCACAGATTTTAACCTTTTTATCGAGTGAGACCATGTTTTTGTCTCAGTACTGCTTGCCAGAACGTCAACCACAGAGAGAGGTTCAGACCTGCCTCTTTGCGTCTATACTTCACCTCTATCTCTCCATCGCTCAGGGTGGAAGACCTCTGTATTTTGCTAAGTCCTCCTGTTGTGTACAACATTAGAGGCCGAACAGAAGCCGTCTCTGACCATCTTCCATCTCGTGAATACAGATTGCCTTTCCCCCAGTTACCAGTTTTCAGTGTCACAGGTTTTCCTTTGGCCCTGTGCAGCTACTGAGACCAAGGGAGCTGCATGTGGTCCTTCTCTCGGTGCCCTACCACAGCCAAGGGGAGTGCTATGGCACTGCTGCTGTTCCAGTCTCCTCGGGGTTGCTCTCCAGCTGCAGGCAGCGCACGCACTGCGATCTTCTGTTTGCCCATGTGTCACGCTCCGCAAAATGGTTGACTGTGTAGCTGGAGCACAACAGCCTTAGTGAATGCAGCCCTTCAGTGCAGCTGGCATGAAACTCCTGGACCTCAGGAAAACAAAACCTACATGTTTTGCTGGTCTTGCATGGGGAAGTTTAGGAAGAGGGTGAACAGCATCTTGCATGTTGGGGG
>VZRI01006998.1:275508-343232 GCA_013397515.1 Upupa epops
TCAGGTCAGAAGGGACCTGAAAGATCATCTCATTCCAACCCCCCTGCCATGAGCAGGGACACCCCCCACTAGATCAGGGTGCTCAAGACCCCATCCAATCTGGCCTTGAACACTTCCACGGAGGGGGCAGACACAACCTGCCTGGGCAACCTGGTCCAGGGTGTCAGCAGCCTTATCATGAAGAACCTCATTGTGATAAATCAGAACAGTACTTCTGACTTCCAGTCTAAGTCTACCCTCTTCCAGCTTGAAACCATTACCCCAGGTGCTACCACTCCCAGCCCTTGGAAACAGCCCCTCCCCAGCTTTCCTGTAGCCCCCTTCAGGGGGGAAGGTTGCTATAAGATCTCCCTGGAGTGTTCTCTTCTCCAGGCTGGACAGCCCCAACTTTCTCAACCTGTTCCCATAGCAGAGGTGCTCCAGCCCTCCACTCATCCTCATGGCCCTCCTCTGGACACCTTCCAACAGCTCAATACTATTCATGTGCTGGGGACTCCACCACACAGCTTGGTTTCATCAGCAGACTTGCTGAGGGTGCCCTCAAGGTACTGCTGACAAAATCCCTTCCCATCCCTAATGGTTCCAATCATCCCCATTCCCAGTCACCATAATGCTGAAGAGCAAACAATCATCCTGAATGGAGTGAGGACTGGAAAACTCCTCCTGTTTTAACAGAGCAAGCAGTGTAAAATGTCTCAAAGAGGTACCACGACTTCCCCTGACCCACATGAAAAGCAGCTCTGCTCCGGTGTCCCTAGAGGAGCACTGATCACCAGCCTACAGTTATTACCGCTCCTGGATGCATTACCCGACGGAAGCAGACACCTCTCTTCTCAGTAAAAACTCAGTGAGCCTTGGGACAATGGCTGCCCAAGCATACGAAGTTCAGGTCTGCAGAGCAGGACTGGCTAGACGGGTACAGAGAGGCACACCTACAGGGGTGTCCAAGGAGGAAAAGACAACAGCTCGGCAGCCTGGAAAGCTAATCTATTATTCCAGAGGTTTGCGGGCTCCACCGAGTTTGACCTCTCAGCATTCCCAATTGGTTGGACAGTAACACTGGGAGGAAGGGCAACATCCCTGTCGTCCGTCACAGGGCAAGGAGGCTCCTTACAGCTCCCCTTCAGCACCTAAACCAGGAGACCTGCTGCAGCTGCCCTCCCTTAAAGGAGCAGCAAAAGCATCCATGAGTTCCATGGTTGCATCAGTCACTGCAGGAAGTTAACGGGGAGGAACAGCTGACGACAGGCTAAAAGGCCACAGAAAACAAGTGAAAAGTGGAAAACATTTGGCAGTTTAGTATCTTAGGCCGCATATTTGCACCCTGCTCTTCTAACAAAAGAACGATGAGCCTGCGCGCGCACACGCTCATGCTTATTCTATGCTTTTCGCCTCATCTGGCAGCCGCTTTCCGGTCCAGCAGACACTAACATCTAATGAGTCAAACTTCCCATTTTCAGACTAATCAGTCGGCTGCACTAATTGCAAATGCAAATATGCAAATTTATATTAATTAATTACTCTGCTAATTAGTTCTGCGGTCTTTTTGGGGTAATAAATCATTGTGCAGTGGAAGGGAAACACGTCCTGTCCCATTTCACTCCACATAAAAATTTAATGTACTCATTGAAGAAAATATATGGAAAAAACCCCTCCCCAGCTCCGATAGCTCTGCTCCTGCTGATGAGTCCCCCACAGAAAGGTATGATTGTAAGGAGGCTTTCACATCCCCAGCAAATGCCATCACTAAGGTGCCTGTTAGCAATTTAATTATCACATTATGAGCTCCAGGAAAAGCCAGTTTGCTGTGCTGCAGGCTGTGACTCCGAGCTCCACAGTTCACACATTTGCAGCAAATGCTGTTTATACACACATGAAAGATAATCTGGGGGAAAGTGTTTGGTTTGCTCTACCTGAATGGACTGCGAACGCTTGCATTCGAATCCCAGCAAGCTGCATCTGCTAAAACCGTCGTGACTATATGTGCTCTAGTCCTGCAGTGTCACTAGGTTACAGTCAAATAGGTTGTCGGGGAAAAAGGAAGGTAGCTGAAGGGGAAACTGCTTGCAGACCTTTTCCATGATCTTGGATTTTATTTTGGCTTCAGTCCATTTCAGCTCCCCAGCCAGTACCAAGTCTCCCTGGCACCCCTCAGTTCCCTAAGCACGACCCCTGGAATAGTGAGGGTCCCTCCACTGCCTCAGGGCTGGTGGTCTGCACAGCCCCAGGGGAATCTCTGGCCTTCCTTCCTTACACCACCATCTGGAAGGTGCAGTGAGTTCCCTTCTCTGATTCCAGTGCCCCAGCAATAGTTTACAGGGCAGCACAATGCTGGAGGCTCAGGTACCAAAGTTCACCAGGGTGTGGAGGTCAGGTTGTGAGGGCTTATTCCACATACTCCCCCTTGTAGGCAAGGAAAAAACATCCCCATAGCACAACAAACCCTTCAGCACCCGGCTGTGGAAAGAGAGTCACTGAACCCACTCACAATACAAAGCTACACCAGCTCACTGCAGTACTAATTTTCATCACAGTCATCCTAGGAGCCACGGGCTTTCCTAAACGGTTCAGAAAGACATTAAAGCCAAAGAGCATCCTCTTCTCTCACACGAGTTGCAGCTGCATCTCTCACAGCTCTCAGAAGCCTTCGCCCTCCCCTTGTTGTGACAGTTGTGTATTGCCGAACGTTCAAGGAGCAGTTTCTTGAGGGTCTGCAGGGGACCGGGTTGGGTAATCTGTCTCACACAAATAGACTGTGCATTAGATGAAGACGTTATGAAAGTCAGGGCTGTTCTTGTATCGGTGAGATCCAGGCATCTCACGCGTAAAAACCCTTCCAATCAAAAAGGAAAAGAAAGGAAAGGGGGCAGTAGCAAATGTCTTGGTTTCGGGTTAGATTGAAGCAACCAATGATGTTTGCAGGTAATTAAATCCCCAGTGCCTTTATCATGCTAGTTTTGAGCAGTCCGAGAGCCGTATGATCTTTTTCCATAGGACCCTAGAAGAGCTGCTTTCTTATTTACCAAACACCAGAATGAAATACCCGTGATCCAATAATCTAAAGCCCATTGACTCAGGTTCTGAGAAACAGGAAGGTACAATAATAAAAGAAGGCAAACTGCCTGAGCCCCTAACGGGACAGCCAAAGGAGCGATAGACCTTGAACACATTGCCACCTTTGCTTGAAAGACTAGCAGACTCTGCTGTACCGAGCACACTGCAGACGCAGACATTTGAAAGCGAACCACGTTTGTGATCTTTTTAAGTTTGCAGGATTTGGGATTCACAGGGGATCCAAATTGTTTGCTATAGAGTACAGTCCTCCCCATCTGCTGCGAATTTTGCCTGATATTTAAAGAACAGCATTTTGTTCTTCGTTGTTTTTGCACCCTGCGTGTTTTCAGAGATTAATATGTAAAGACTCTGACAACGCCACAGGTAACTCTGGTAACGGTCTGTGTGAGGGGGTAGTGGGACCGTGCTCTGTTTGACTTTAGTGCTCTTTAGCGCTCTTTAAAGAGTTATCTGAAACAAAAAAATACTAAAAATGTACAATATTTTAAACTCTTGACAGCGTTATTAAAAAAAAAATCACAATTTTACTGGAACCTGAGATATCGACAACATCTCTAGACCCTTGGAGGGCTCAGCTGTAGTTAGGAAGCTTCAACAGCACCTCCCTTTGTGAATTGCTGGACTCTTCTTCACAACGGGCACCAAACAACATTGCTTTATCATCTTTTTTGTTTATCACGAGCCATCTAAGAAAGCTTTGTCAGCGCTCGTTGCTGAATGGCACTACCTGGATCCAGAACGCTTGGGTACAGTCAGGAAAAAACCCGGCAGCGCTTATAAAAATTCTGTCACGATAGGGCTGTTTATTGCCTTCCAGTTACTTCTGTCTGATATTTATTCTCCTGTCAGGGCTGTGAAATTAAGACTTCTCTTAACATATAAGACAGCAAGACCCACTTGGCATCCAAGACGAAACCCAGATGACTGTTAAGATTGACAGTGTTTTCACCCTTATAATTAGCTATTCACACAAATGGGGTTTTAGTTTGCACTTAAGCTTGGAACGCGGCACTTCTTCATACAGAGAGCCGCGTTCGCACGCTCACATTTTCACTTTTGTCTTTTGTTGGCAAGTAAAGCAGCACGCTTGCCACTGACTTCTGTTCCTGTTTTGCTATGGTCTATTCGTTATTTATTAAGTGCCCCATTTCCAAAGGGGGTAACGTGAGCAAAGCGGAACGAGAACTACAGTGACGCCCTTTGCTCTGGAGGAGGATGGCACCTAGAATCACTCCAGCTGACAGGTCTCCTCATGCACGCTGCTGTGGCACTGCTTCCCAGCATCTGGGGGTTTCGTATGGGCTAAAGACACCGAGGGAAGGACCAGTGGCCCAAAGCCACACAACACGTACCTGGTCATGCACTGACTTAGAGGTGTCTGGAGAGCGGTGCAGAAGTAGGAAACCTACAGCTCAGCAGTCATTGCCATTAATTCATCAGGTATTCTGATGGCTTCTGAACAAGGTCCTGTTCGTTCGAAACAGAGGAATAAAGGGCTCAGTGGTGGCAAATATGGCAAACTGATGACTAGGAGGTCCCTGTCTGCTAGACCCATTACCTGACCGATTTGCTCGTGCGCAGTAGGAGTTTTAATGGAAAAAAACCTGGGAAATAAGGCTCCCTAGATGGGCTGTGCTGGCGCACGCTTCGGCTGCAGAGCTCCTGCCACACAGAGTGGATTTCAGAAACACACGCTTGCAAGGAGGAATTGGTATGCATATCAGAGGTGCCGTAATTAATTACAATAACATTTTTGGGTCACGCTTCAAGGTTCACAGAATTCAGCAACTGTTAGAGAATGGGCTGAGACTCAACAAGGGTGATCTCTTTTTAACCTTCATGCCCACAGGTCAGGAGGTTTCTCCTCAGCACCGGCTATTGCCAGAAATTTAGACCCGAGATCATCATGTATTTAACAAACAAGAACATTCCTGGTGGACTCTATGTCCACACGGTCCTTCCTCTTGGTGGGAGTGGATGGGTTTGGGCAGTTGATTTAATCTCTTTCCTAATTCTTTATAAGGCTAGACTAAGAAGAGGGGAAAAAACCAGTAAGGAAAACTTGGGAAAAAGAGGTGCCATAAAACACGATGCCTTTTATCAGCAAACAGATTAATTAACATCCTTCACATCTGTAGAAACAGCTGTATCTACACTGGGCAGAGGGACAACCGGCCACTCAGCTAGGTTGAAATGAAGATTATGTCTAACGTCACCGGGGGGAAAAAAGAAGAACTAATGGCGGAGAAAAGGCACAGAAACCCTACAGGCAAACAACAGAGTAGGAATGGTAACTGCAAACCACCTAAGGAACAAATACAAATAATTATTAGGAAAACAGCAGTAAAACAGGGAAATCATTTGTCTACATCAAAACGCCACAACCACAGCACTTTGCCTCCAGGCACTCCAGGCACAAGGATGCCTTCTCACACAAGTGATAAGATAGCCAGAGAAGCAAACCGAGACTGCTGCTCATCTCTCTCAGAGGAACTGAGCAATGCCTCTGTCTCTGCTCCCACACAGATGCAGCATCACCACCACGGTTCAGAGAGGGCAGCTGCATGGGGAACTAGGTTTGAGACCAGGCCAGGGGAATATAAAAATCTACAGCAAGAACAGAGCCCAGGGCTCGGATGCTGTGGCTGCAGCTGCCTGGAAAGGCAGCAGGACCAAGCATCTCTGATCAAATCAAAGTGTAAAGCAGGTCAGTATTCAAGAGATGAGGCGTTCCATTGGCAAGGGTGGAATTGAATGACCACATCCCTACCAGAGAGAAAAAAGTCTGGTTTGCTCTCCTTTATTTATTATATTTGAAGCCTTTTGCTCAACTTTTTGGGGGACACTTGCTACTGTGCTGAGGCAGAAACATCAAGACTGCTACAACAGGTTAAACAGAGCTGTATGCAAGGAACATTGAGACAGTTGAACCCAAACCAGAGTATTCTTGCAGCGAGTTACCCCGGCATGTCTGTGTTTGTTTTCAATCCCAGTCACGACAAAGTATTGCAGTATTTGACTATTTTCAACTGAACAACTACGCGTGCATTTCAGAAGCGGAATGTTTTCAGCTTCTTTGTACAGAGCAAGAAACAGCAGCCTATTACCAGACACTTATAAAGGATGAATGTTGTTTTCTCTGGTGACACCTGATATCTAGGAAGTTTCCATCTGGAGCAAGTGCTCCGTTGCGAGCCCAGCTTCCCATCCCAGGGACTGCACATACAGACGGAGGAGCATTCAGGAGCAGGAATACCGTGTGCCCTGGAAAACACGTTACGGTCGCAGAGCAGAAGGCAGAAAGAACAACTGGGGTGCACATCACAGCCCCCACGACCCAATTGGTGTGTTCTCTAGGATAGGACACACATTCAGCTGACTAGAAAATGATCGAAGAGGTCTTGTGGCAGCCCAGCAGATTACTTGTATTGGGACCCATATACCCTACAAAGGGCTTGTTTTGCCTTTCTGAGCAGACAGTCAAAAGACTCCGTCGATGACAAAACACAACCAAGAGAATTCTGGTTTGTAAGAATGGTTTTGTCGTGAGAAAATTGTTCTGGTGAAGGATTTCCAAGCAGCTCTAGCCCTGGCTCTGCAAAGACTCACAGTAGAATTTGATTAATCTTACCTCAGTCACTGTCCCAAGCAGGCTGTCTAACACACGCGCAGAGCTAGTGGGAAGAGCTGGGTGGTGGTTCATTGCCATTAGTTTGGACATCCCAGCAGAAGGTGATGCCTCCCCTGTCCATTCTCTAAAAGCAAGCTCAGACAGTTGGCTTTCCCTTGGGCAGCTACTGAGCAGTAAGCTGGGGGTATGGAGGTCTGCACATACCTTAGCATACACATGTAGGGCTGCTGTCCCTCACCTGTCTAGTGGTGCTGATGAACACTGGCCTGGAGCTGGGCTGAGCCCAAACCCCTGTCCTCGCTGTCATACTTTGCATCTCTGAGGCTGCAGTTGTCTGCCTGCACAAAATGTAAAAACCAATGTTTTGGACTAAACTAAGGATGGGGTTTTAAAGGCTCTGGTGGGCTCAAGTTGGCTTGACTGCATTTCCTACGGGCTGCAGGCAGCTCAGAGAGCAGCCTGGAGCTAAATGTACTGATAGCTAAGCACAGAAAAAGACCCATTGTCAGTAAAAACCCCTGAAAATAAAAACAAATCAACTGAGGTTGCGGGGGATCCTTACATCTTTATGAAAAGGTTTGCTTCAGACAGAAAGGCTCTTTCACTGTTATGTTAACTAGTTTTTAGTTGCTCTTTTCTCACTCGAGTCACCCACTTACATACCTGGCTTTGTACTTAAAGTAGTTATGTGAGAGTCTTAGCACAAAGCTGAGTTACAGGTCTGGCTTTCAGTTAAGGGAGTTTTCTCGTCAGTTCATCTCTTTTACTCCTCTTAATTTCTTTTTCAGTGCTTCACTTCCCTGGGATGGAGCTCTGAGCCGTAACACAATAGGAACAATGAAGCTACCTTTGTAGCTGATTCCTAAGTCCCGTTTCCTACTTAAAGCTCTTTTTCCACAGGTGGATGTGTCACATCCAACTACGGCTTCGCACAAAGGGCAAACAAAGGTTTAGTGACCAGGGTAAAGACTCCTTACCCACACACTTACAAGGTGCCGCTTAAACATTAGGCTTCCTTGAAAATTAATTACTCCGCTTGTCTGGACTAGAAGAGGCACCACTTCAGAGTCTGTACGGATTCTACCAGGCTGTGAACTAGCTCTGCGGTAAAAAGGGAAGTATCTGAGCTGAACCAGGCTGGAGTGGAACTGAAAATGATTTATGTGGTGCAGCCTCACCGCCAGGATGTCTGTGCGCTCCATAGAAAACAGTGCTGCTGACCTTTCTTTTCTGTGCTCTGCCCTTTCTGTGCCTTGGCATAGTTCTTACCGTGACATATTTCAGCAAGCAATTGCCCCAGCTGGAGGAGATATGAAAGGAGAGAGCATATTTGTGTCTGGGAAACATGACGTTTGCAGTTGGGACTTTGACACGCCGGGCTCTTACGTGCCTCTCCGGCCATCTGAGCACCCTCTTCTCCTCAGTGCTTGCAGACGTAAATTGAGCTCTGTGCTTGCGGTAGCAGCGTACGTGGCATTCGCAGCACGATTCAAAGCATCCCTCTCGGGGAGATAGCCCCCTGTGTTTCCAGTCAGGAACAGACACGTTAAGAATGTAACGTGAATAGAGGTTTATTTTCCTTTGAGGTTGAAAAACAAAATCGTTTCTCAATTCCATGACCTTCTCACCGTTTGAGGTTAGAATTGGGTTGGTGGGAAGGGCACATGTGCATGCGGGTCAGACAAGAGACCGAGAGGTGCTGAGCTCTAGGTGTGTTTACCACCGTGCACCTACCTCACCCTGGGAACCTGAGCGCTGGCTTCTTTGTCTGTGAAACTCTGGCTCGACCTCCCTGCACCAGCAGGCACAGGAGCTTCGTTCCAGTGCGTACAGTGCCGGGAGACCTTTGTTTGCCATGTGCTGAAAATAGCCCCGACTTCCACAGCAGCCAAAGCGAGTAGAAATGGATTTCTCTTGCATGCATCTGATAAGAAGTCCTCGGGACTGGAAGGATCTTTACCAGCAGTTTAACGTGGAGAAGAGTGGAGGCTTTATTCTGCAATCCTACTTCTGTGCACAAACAATTATCAACTTTGCATCAACATCTCCGTGCATTAAACAGTCCCTAAGTACCCATTGACAGCAGAGACCATTATGGTTACGGACCCTTAGCATTTGAAATGGGAGGGGGGAAAGGAGGGCTGTAGTGTGAGTATTTATCTTCTTGCTCCCTTCTCTTTCACAACCTATAAGGTTTAATAGTGATTAACACTAGACCACAGCACTTCTAAATTAACGATAGCCCTGCCAATTCTAATTGGTATTCTAATTAGTCTGACAATTCTACTAATTAAGAACATTAAACTTTTTAACAAAGACTATCCTTTTTTGTGTTGTGTTCGGCAAAAATGGAATTGAGGGGATATGGGAGCCTGAACTGCTCCTTCGGAGAATTGCTGATGATTAAAAAAACTCAACAACCTCACAAAGATGTTTTGAGGAGACTGTGGAAACACTGTATGTGGTAGCTGCGTAACCAGCACAGGCTTTCTGCATTAGAGGATACGGAGGGATTGATTGCGGAGAGAGGGATTAACAGTGAAAACTGGAAATCCAGAACACACGGCCTTTTGGGGCCACTGATTTTGCCCAAGCGCAACGGTGCAGGAGGCAGCCGGAGCAATTCCTTTGTTTGGAGAAAGCTCACCCTTCCTCGTTTGTTTTTCTCCAAATATGCAACAGCAGCAGAGAACCCCCAAACGCTAGTGTCTTCCACAGCGCCAGACTGTGGGGATTTTTTTCCTCACCAAAATGTCTCGTTGAAAGACCTTCCTCCTCCTAAATATCTCCTTCTCAGCAGGACATTTCATTACTCTGCTCTTAATGGAGAATTCTCTTCAAACTGCAATTGAAAGGAAAGATGCTCCAGTTTGGATGCCACTTGTCACAGGGTCAAGTCGCAAAGGTCTCTGATTCCATGAGAGTTGGAGCATCTGCACGGAGTCTTTGCAGAACCACTCATCGGTGTTCGTTGGTGCCAAAAGCAGCAAATGAATAACAGACTGGATGCAAAGCGGTGTTTACTCCAAGCCCCGCCAACCTGAACCTCACAGATGTTGTTCCTCCAACAGCAGCCTCACAGGTTTTACTCTTCCAACACCAGCCTTCCAGGCTCCAATGCCAGAGCTTGGAGTCTGTTTGGATTTGGCCTTGATCTGTAACACCAAATACATCTCCCCCATCAATTCATCCATTGTCATTACACTGTCTGTATCCAAAACTCAGAGGGTTTGGAGGTACAGGGAGGGATGACAATTCCAGTCACCATCTGGTGGTGACAACAGATGTTCTCTGCGTGGCTGTCCTCAAATTTCATAGCAAAGTGCCCTTCCAAAATAAATTTTGCCTTGATGCCTTCACATATAAGAAGATGCCTTACAGGTCCAAACGCAGCCTGTGGAAGCCAGCACGCCTCTGTAGGCAGACAGGGCACTTCCAATTTCAACCCAAGCCACACATAAAGCTCCTGGGAGCAAGAAGGAGGCCCTGCATGTGTGACAGGGTGCTCTGCAGAACTAATGTCTTTGGACACCTTGTAAAGCGCCCCAGGCTTTCGGTCCTGGTCACACTGCAGAGCTGACGGATCAAGCGCCAAGAGTGTATCTCCAACATCAGCAACTGAAGAAAGGGTGACCACGGAGATGTTAAAACAAAGCCAGTTACCCTTCGGGTGACACTGCAAGTGCTATGACAGGAACAACAACAAAAAGGGATTCCCAACCCATGCACGTTCAGTACTGCTGCTGCTGGCTGCTGCCTGGCTCAGCATTCTGCAAACTGTGCCCTGCATGACCTTTTCCCAGTACTTCAAGAGCTTAAAGAATCAGGTCCCCACAGTAAGGCCATGCAAGCCAGGTGGAAAGTCATCTTACACAAGGACCAGCACAACAGAGGAGAGACACAAGCAGGATTTGGGGCAGAACCCCCACACCCTTCTTAGGAAATCTGTCTAGGAAAGGCTGCTTTTTGCAGAACTCCCAGGTGCATTCTGGCCACGGGTTGCTTTAGGCCGTTTGGGCGATTCAAACCGGTCCTCAGCCAGCTCAGGGACTGAAATGAAAACTGCAGGCTGCCAAGACACACACCTCAGTTTGCTTTGCAAACCCACTACGGGACACCACTTTGCAGAGTGGTTACCCTCCAAAAGCAACACTAGGCACTCAAGGCTGGAGCATGAGGCACTGATTTTCATGATGCTTGGCAGCTGAGGAGGCTGGCAAGCTGCAGGGCTCTGGATAAAACTCCTCCCATGACCCAGCTTGCGCTCTGAGCCCTAACAGCTTTCTGAGCCTTGAGGCAAAAATGCCAGGGTCAAGATTGCCCGATTACTCCTGGTGGTCGCATCATGCATCTGTAAAGCAGCAGAACCAATTCAGGGGCTGTGCCATAAGGTCCTTGGTGCCTTCCTCTCCTTTCCCTTCATAAATACAAATATTCGATGCTGGCACTGGTCTGCAGGTTGGGGACTTCTGGGGGAGGATTGTGGTGGTTTTTGTTTATTTGTTTTGTGTTTGCTTCTCAGTTACCTTCCTTTCCATAAGGAAAGCTCTCCAGTAAGGTTTTTAAGTACCCACACTATCGCATGTTCCCAGCTGGAGTTGGTTGGCAGTTACAGACCACTGCAGTACCTGCATGTTTGCATGCAAGGAAAGAGAAAGGAGGTTCCTTTGGCAACAGCAGCTTGGGCAGCTATTGTCAGCTACTCGACTTCTCGCCCTCAGTAGCTTGCTTTCACAGCAGGTGTCTCTAAAGAATTGCTAATTCTTTATTTCCCCTCAGTTGTTCATGCATTCCAGCATCCTGCTCAAACTAACCTGAGAAGGGCATGCAAGAGAAAGCGAATGATGAGTCAGTCTTAGCTGGGTGCTTGCAGCTCACCTGAACCCGGATAAAATTCCATGAAGAAAAGTCATTTCTCTAGCCTGAGGGCTTTCTCCCTGGTGACTTTCAAAGGTCTGCTGCAAGTAATGGAAATACCAGACTTCCTTGTAAACTTTGCAGGCACCTTGCACAAAGTCGCCCTTCACAAAACAGCCTATGATTTCCTGGGACATTACTGCCCGCCAGAAGGTGACGTTACTCTTCAGCTTTATTCCACACTGCCATCTCTTTCCTCACATCTCACATTTAATTTAGAGGGTGTTGTGTGGTCCTAAGCAAACCGCTCATTTCAGTGAATGCTTTCGTAAGGCTGCTCTGCTTCTGTAAACCGGTCAGCGCTCTCACCAGGTACCGATATCTCCCAGCACTTCCAAGCAGTGCTTGCTCCTGTACTGCTTTGCCACACAGGGCTCAGCCTGTTCTCGCTCCTCACACTGCAGACTGTCCTCTCTCAGGCTGCAGGAAGAGATGTATCAGCAACATCCACACGGGTGGAGAATATCCTATCCAGGGAGAATATCCCACCGGGCACCTCTTGCTGGGTGAGACTGGCAGAGGGAGACGAAAGCAGCCCATAAGCATCAGGGATTTCCCAAGGACAGGATGTTCCTGGTTTAGGGAAGAAAGAGCATTGCAGCCACGGGTTCTGCTGGGGCAAGGGGAAGCTGCACAGGTCCCCTTCAAGGTCATGCACATCACCTCTTCTCGAAGGGACTGATTGGCAAGCCCATCCCCAAAGCCACTCTTTGCTGTGACAGACCCATCTTCAACATAGAAGCGTGGTCGCAGCCACCTGCGAATCAGCGTTGGCCGCAGCAGGAGGCAGGGAGCGACAAATAAGCATCGCGAACCAGCGATTGCCGTTACAGACTCTCGCTGATCGGCAGCACCGAGACTTCCGCTACAGCTAAGCATCCCTGCCACAGCTGAGCATCCCTTCTACAGCCTGTAAGGTCTGACAGCTTACTCATCTCGGCGAATCCTCAAGGTAGGGCAGCAGAGATGACCCCAGTGGCCAAGGACAAATGACAAAACAAAGCCCCAGCTTCTCAGAGGTACTCCAGGATTTCTTTACACCACAAAGTAATGGGAGCAATCTTAACCCCTTGCAATTCAAGAAGTGACTCAGCTACATGACTGCTCTAATGAGAGCCTGTTTCTCCAGGGAGAAAACCCCCTGAAATCCCACCTTAATCTGATACTAAAATATTGGGCTGGGCTTTTCTAGGTAGAACACATCTTTAAAACTACGTGATTCCACCCCTTCTCAAGTCATTGACATCAGTCTAAGCCACGAGTTACATAAATTAACAGGATCATGCCAGATGCATGCCACACGGAAATCAGACCCTGCTAGTCCTGTGCTCGGGAAATCAGAGCAGTTTCTGGTCACAAACTCGGTTTTGGTTAACCATGAACAACGAACGTCAGAGGTCATTCTCATCTTCCAAATTAATGCTTTACCTCCATGAAATCAAAGGAACCAATTCCCTTGCAACTCTTTCATATTTGTCCCTAACAGCCTATTCAAAACATAAAACTAAGGATGTGTGATTAGAGCAAGAAGTACATCCTCGTTACAGAGGGCTTAGATAGCGCGAAGCGTGTTCGTAGTACTTTATGGCATTAGCAGATGGGTTAAAAACACACTTTCAGACTGAACAGAATCCTCTTGAGCTAATGTAGGTTATTTCTCTGGAGCCAGGGGTCCTTATCAGCATGTTCCTTAATCTCTCCTGGGAGAAAGATGTATAGCCCTGAACATTATCTTAGCGCTGATGGGAAAGGGCTTAGCCAACTTAATGAAAACAGCAGGTTCCCCTCACAAAGCAGTCTGTAGCAGCATTCTTGGGGGTACAGAGAGGCAGATAAAGGCGGGGCCATCCCTGCACACCGGGGCACATGTCACTTCAGTCCCGCGGCATGCCAGTTGCACACAGGATAGGCACCTGGCACGTTGGTCTGGTTCCTCCCTAGCAGCTCATTCCCTAAGGCCACAGCCCTGTCTTCTCCAGAGGGTCCCAGTTCTGAACTGGTTTGAAACCCACGGCATACCAGAGTCCTTGCTCAACACAGCACCTTCTTTTGCCCTGCCTTTGCTATAAACAACAGCTAGTGAACCATTAAAAAAGCCAAACATATTAATTCCCACGTCCTCCCGAGCCCTAAACTGGAGGAAACTCTCCTCCTTCCATAGGAAGCTGGAGCCGGTAGCCACAGGCTTTCATACTGTTACCCATGCCTTTGTCCCCCATGGACTGGCTTTACAGTTTAGGATGGACGAGACATCTGTTTCCCCCAGTTGCCCTCCCAAGGCAGCAGAAGGACCTGCAGAGGGAAGGGACAAGCCAAACCCATTGCAGCAATAGAAACGAGGTCTGGCACAGGCACTGAGCCCGGAGAAGCCTGCCCAAAGGTGAGCAGGTCTGGGGGGTATTTCTGGCCCTGCCTAGGTGTTTGAGTGCTCCAGCAAGAAAGCGAACTCACACCAGGTCATGAATGAGGAAGACAGTTTGGGGTGGCAGGATCGTTGCCATGACTTTATCTGTGCGAGCAGCAGAGCTGCTGTGACATTTAATGTCTACATGAGGAAGCCAGGGGAGCGAGAAAGATTTCGCTAAGCCACAATTCTGAACAGCCCCCTAACTACCCACAGTGTTCCACTGCTGCGGATGAGTCACCCAGGCCACTACACATCAAGGGGGTTGCAAGCAAACCCTGTTAGAGTTGCCTGTCTCTGATGCAGTTCTCCTATTTAAGTGAAACTGGGAGCGATGGGGCAGCTGGGAGAGGACCACAGAAATGTTTTTAAAAGAGAAGGAAATAAAGGAGAGAAAGCCAGTAAAGATTCCGGAGATCGCGGGGATCCGATGATCGCAGATGGAAGCTGTGGGAAGGACTCCCACTGATGGCAGCACAGTTTGGGTCGGTACCCCTGACGCACAGCGGAGGTTCTGCAGTCCTTTGAACTCGGCACTCCTTCAGCGAATCCATTAACATTTCTCTCTGTTAGCTGCATCATCGCAGCGCTGCGTGTAGAACACAGTGGCTTGTCACTCAGAACTACCCAAAATACTTGGGAAAAATGAGGGTAGGGAAAAAATAGGGGGGAAATAATGGTGATCTGCGCTCCGCAACACACTTGGTGCTGTGCAGGCACGCTGCGGAGCGCGTTCGCTGTGTTTTGTGTATTATTCCTCACATGCATTCGCAGTAGACAGCAAAGCAGCAGTTATGGGGTATGCTGTGAATGCATATTAACAGCAGTACGGATTTGCATAGCGTGGATCCTTCACACAAAACGCGTAGTAAAATCCTTATGAAAAGTTATTATGCATGCACAGCAAAGGCTTTTTTAAACCTTGATATCTCAGCTATTTTGTTTCCCTACTATTTATTTGAAAATATTAAAAAGGTCAAACGATGAATTGAGAATCTGCAAATCAACGTTTCGTTACTGCTGCGCAGGGAATCCTTCAACCGATTCATCTGCTCCGGTTCTAGCAGCAGAGCGAAAGCCATTCAGAAAAGCGTTTTACAGTAACCTTTGAGTCGGGTTGGGTTGGGGATTTCTCAAAGGCAGCAAAAGGACAAAGAAAATGTTCCGTAAAGGCGGATTTAGAGGCTGGGTGATGCAGCAGACAATTGCGACGGCCCTTCCCTTAACGCAGAGCCACCCCAGCATCAGCCGTCCGCTCGCTTCCCCCGAGTATTTTTATGGTGCACTGAGACGGGGCTCTGCTCCTGGGGTTGTGCATATTCAGGTGCTCGTGCTCTGTACGGTACCCTCAATACGCAAAATCCTTGGAGAAGTTGGCGACCCCCAGGACCTTCCACGGTGTAAATCTCAACACATGAACTCCCATTGAGAATAACAGGATTCTACCCTCTTCCTCTGTTACGCAGATGGTAATACTCAGGGTGAAAGGGGACGGGGGTTACGAATAGCTCAGCTCTCGCTCCTTGTGAGCAGCGGCCGCTCGAGTTTTTAACATCTTTGTCACTCTGACTACATTTGCCATTTAAAAAATCATTAAAAAGGGGGCCTGAGCTCTCTACAGGATCGATGGCAGAACAGCTCTCACTTCTGTAAATACAAACCAGGTCAGGTTTGGGCTGGGGTCTGAAATCACACAGCTGTTTATGAGCCCACTGCCCACCCCAACACGCGCTGCCCTGCTGCTCTCTCTATTCGTTTGCTACGGGAACAATTAAAAATAACAGAGCCCAACCAGATTTAAATGAAACTTCCTGAAAACAACAGGAATCGGGTCAGGTCTGAGGGATGTTAAAGCCAAGCCTGGGCCCAAAGCGTGAATTCGAGCTGGTGAGCTCACAGCCAGGATTTATAAGGGAAATGCTGACACAGACCATAACAATAGCAGCTCTGCTAGGGATTATTTTAATACTAAAAGCATGCTCAGCTGTGCCCTTCTTTAAAGCAGAGATTACTTAGTCACCAGAAAGCAGCGATAGACGGCAGTTCTGAAAGCAAACTTCTAAAAAAGACTTCTTTCCAGCATGCCACGCTGCTCCCCCGGAGCCTCTGCTGACAGAGCCGGCGTGTGACACGCCACTCCTCACGCGAAACCCCACAAACACACACGAGCCCCGGGCACGCCAAGGTAGAGTTTGCCGTGAGCTCCGTGGCAAGGCTGAGCCGAAAGGCTGTGTCGGCTTCATTTAACAGTTCCTTGTCCATGGAAAGAGACAAAAGGGTTAAGGGAGGAAGGGCAGGGAGCACAGGAGAGGCAGCAGGGAGAACCAAGGGCACGGGAGAAAGGAGCAACCAGGGGGAGATTTTTTAGGAGGAGAAGGAGCGTGCTTCCAAAGGAAAGAACTCAATTATTGAAACAGCTTTTTAAAGGTTTTGGGGGAGGCGTTCACAGAAAGGCACCGGCAAGCAGGGCAAATCTGGCAGAGGGGCAAACACCCTCCGAGCAGCCCAAGTGACAGCAGCCAGCGTGTCACCCCGCCAGGAGCAGGTGCTCCCTGGCTGCATTGCAGCGGGGCAAGATGGGGACCCAAAAGCCTCATCAAAAGGCATCGCTCATTAAACCTTCACATCGTACATCCAGCTCCCCACCATTGCCTCCTTTCTTCGGGGAGCGTCAAAAAAACCCCAAACCAACAAAACGCCAAGGGATGTGAGGGGGTTTCCTACAGCTGGCAGGAGTTTTGCTCCCGTTATCCTGTGCCTGGGGGCAAGATGCTGCCCCCAGATAAAAATCACCCCACTGATCACTCCCAGCAGCATCGCACAGGAACTATTTGCTGTGCCCATTTCATGCCTTGCAGCACTGGTGTTGCTCCTCAGCTCCTGCCTTCCCTTCCTTGGCTTTCCCCCCCCCCCCTTTCCTGGTACCAGGGGCACTGGAGGGACTGGGATCAATGCGAGGCAGCACTTTTCAGATAAACAATCCCCTATTAACAACCTCCGGGCAGCCGTACCTGTAGGCAGGGCTAGCACCAAATGTTGGCACATCTATCAGTGCAGCTCGGCTGCTAAAAAGCAGCAGCTCCAGTGAAATGCACCTACTGTATGTAAAACGCTGGTGCAGACTCCCACCACCCCCCTCCCTCTTTTTTTCTATCAGTCTAACCTTCTGTGTTGATACATGAATGCTGGTACCCACTTAGAGGGATGCCAGATGATCAGTGCAGAATGAAGGTCCCAGGAGAAAAGCTCACGTGGTTTTCTCTGCCCCGTGACGTCACTAGCAGATGGCATGGGTACCAGCTCTGGCAGTTGGCATCAATGTCACTTTTTAGAGATCAATGAGATAGTGCAGATACACACAGATCTAGACTCCAGGAGACGATGCGACATTCAGACTGAAAAGATTTGGAAGGCAAAAAATGAAAACTGATTGTTGAATGCAATAAAAAGCTGAAGGTAATCCAAATAAAGATGTATTTCAGTTGGTGCTGGGTGTGCATGCGAGTGTTTACAGATACGGTGTCATTGTCTTGTATTTTCTGATGCTGTTTGTTGTCTAATAACTCCTCCTAACATTTTGTTCTTCTGATGCCATTGCCTACTTTCTTTGGTGTTGTGTAATATTGCAAGCGTGTATCGGTCGGGATAGAGTTAGCCTGTGCCTGGGGTTTTTGTTTAGTTTTGTTTTATTAAAATAAGTCCCTGCATTCGTTTTGTTTGTCTCTTTGAGGATGCGGGGGNGAACACACGTGCAGGATTGCAGTCAGGATCCACAGACCGCTCCTCTCAGCGACGAGCTGGAGGGAGCCCAGTAGAACGTAAACACTGCTATAGCGTGCAGGGAATTTTTCGCACACAACCCCCCCCCCATCACAATTGATTGGGGAGGGAAGGGGAAATAAAAGGAAAGAAAAATGAGAAAAATCAAATAAGTTGATTTTAACTAAGCAGATAATATTCGAATATCTGTTTGAATTTGTGCTGGGGAAAAAAGGGGGAAAACAGGAGGGGGATTTTCTCTCTGAGCCGTGCGCGTTCCGGGTTGAGGCATTCTCGGCTCTGTCTCAGCCTGGAATCAGCTCCGCGCGAGAATATTTTCCTAGAAGTCATTAGAAAATTGTTTTTCATTATGTCCCCAGCTGAGCGATCTTGGGCGGGGGGGATGTTCGGTTATTTTTTCCCGCATCCCCTCTTAACTTGCTGGAGCGAGATACCCTGATCCACACGGGGAGAAACGCGAAGGGCAACTCTAAAATACAAGTGAAAAAAGTTGCTGTAAAATATCTCGGCCATCGGGTCAGAGAGAGCTGGCACTTAGCAATTCCAGCGACTGCTCTCGCTCCCCTCATTTTCCAACCCAGGGGAATTCGGATTAATGAAATTTCTGTCTCGCTTCAGCCCGTTTTACTTTCCCCGAGCGGCACGGCGGCGAGGGTTCAGAGGGCTCCCCTAAAACCCGGGCGGACGAGCAGCCAGCTAACCGTCCATTTCAAATATTGATTTCCTCTAACGCTGCTCTGTGAGAAAGGTGCCTTTCGAGTCCGCAAGACCCCGGACAGCCAGGCTGTTTTAAAACGAAAATCCCGGACAGCTGTGTGTTGGAATAACACGGCAACAGCATCTGCAAAGTGGCGGTTTTCGGGAGGGCGGTGGAGGTCGCGCTGCCTTTCTTTACGCGCAGGCTCCTCCAGCCCGAGCCGGCAGACGGACGGTGCGTGAGGACGGGTGTGTAGGTCGGCAAACTTTAGAAACGATAACATTTGAATGTTGTGCTGGCATTCTTTCAGGTAACCTAAGACTATAGAACCATGCTAACACTACCGTTTGATGAGTCTGTTGTCATGCCAGAGTCCCAGATGTGCAGAAAGTTTTCCAGAGAAAGCGAGGACCAAAAGCAAATGAAGAACCCAGAAAGCTTTTCCAAGCAGATTGTGCTCCGAGGGAAGAACATTAAAAGATCTCCTGGGGAAGACACAGAGAAAGAGGAGGAAGAGGAGGAGAGAGAGGAGGAAGATGAGAATGGCTTGCCCAGGCGAAGGGGCCTTCGGAAAAAAAAGACGAGCAAGATAAGGATGGAAAGGATCAAATTCAGGCGACAAGAAGCCAACGCCAGGGAGAGGAACCGGATGCACGGCCTTAACGACGCACTGGACAATTTAAGGAAAGTGGTCCCTTGTTACTCTAAAACACAGAAACTGTCCAAAATCGAGACTTTAAGACTGGCCAAGAACTACATTTGGGCTCTTTCCGAAATCCTGCGAATCGGCAAGAGACCCGACCTGCTCACCTTCGTCCAAAACTTGTGCAAGGGTCTGTCCCAGCCAACGACAAACTTGGTGGCGGGATGTCTGCAGCTGAACGCCCGAAGTTTCCTGATGGGCCAGGCTGGCGAAGGCGCCCATCATGCCCGCTCACCCTACTCCACCTTCTACCCCCCCTACCACAGCCCCGAACTCGGCACCCCCCCGGGGCACGGGACACTCGACAACTCCAAGTCCATGAAACCTTACAATTACTGCAGCGCTTACGAGTCCTTCTATGAAAGCACTTCCCCTGAGTGCGCCAGCCCACAGTTCGAAGGTCCCTTAAGTCCTCCCCCAATTAACTATAATGGGATATTTTCCCTGAAGCAAGAGGAAAGCTTGGACTACGGCAAAAATTACAATTACGGCATGCATTATTGTGCAGTGCCACCCAGGGGTCCCCTTGGGCAGAGCTCTATGTTCAGGTTGCCTACAGAGAGCCACTTCCCTTACGACTTACATCTGCGCAGCCAGTCGCTCACCATGCAAGATGAATTAAATGCAGTTTTTCATAATTAATGAGGAAAATGAAAATAAACAGTGGTCATTCACCTCCCCATCTAATTAAGAGCAAGCAGATGCTTGGGCACTGCGTAATTGGCACAACTCTATTTAACGTGCTCACTAGTTCCTAAAGTGTGTTCCGAATATCGTGGGGATTTTCTATGTATTAATAAACCTCTTTTCCTATCAGTATTTTTCCTTTTCATTTTTTTTGTCTGTAGACACGGTGAGGTTCTGTTTCCTCCCAGAGGTTATCACCCCTCCTCTTCTTTTTCTTCCTTTCTTCCCCTCACCCCCCCATTTGCTCGGTTTGTTGGCCAGTGTGTCTGAAGAATACGGCTACAATAAAAGCGAGCACACTGTGTGAAGTCAATGTCTATTTTGATTGTACAGTGATTATCGAATGCATGTTCTTGAAACCAGATGGACAAAACAATGTATTTATAACTGGTAGAAAATATATATTCTGTATTTGAGGAGAACTGGATTAAAAGCGAAGCGTTGGGAACTTTAAAGACACGATCTCTGAGCTGAGAGCCGCTTGCAATACGCGGAGGTGAGAGAACAGCAATACCGAAAGCTATGCAAAACAAACAAAACAGCGCCAACGAGACAACCACAGCTCGCCGGGGTTTTTGGGCTTGGGTTGTGGGTTTGGGGCAAGAGGAGGAAACCCCGTGACCGCTGCCCGTGCTGTCCGGCCTGACCTCCTGGGCGCTGCTGGCAGGGGCCACGCAATTAATATTTTAGAAGGTGGCGTCAGAATTCTGCCTCAGTCCTTTTGGCCGAACATGAGCAGCACCCTGGGGTTTTGTACTGTCCTGACTTCAGCTGTGAAGGTTTGTTATGACACTGTATACCTGTGGTTTCTCACGACATCCTTTCAAATGCAATTAAACGTAGATGTTTCCACTTTTAAAATCCATCTCTTGGCTCGGATACTGCATTCTGCCTGGCATTTGTTATTTCACTATAGAGCTGCCTTTGCTCTCGCCTTCGCAGTTCGTTCCCCGCATCCCCCCAGCACTTGAGCCTAGGGGACGGAAACCAGGAACGATCAGGGCAAACCTCGTGCTATTTTCAGAGGGATGTATTAGCACCACAGCGAGAGCAAACCAAAAATACCACAGAAGCAGCTGTTTCCCTCATGAAACACAGGCTGGAGGAAGAAGGTAGCTTTATAGCTCAATGAAAATGCCCAGATTCATCCAGCAAAGGGCCCTGAGCCACCGACTGCCCCTCCAGCTCGGGCTTGCGGAAGGGTGCAGGGGTGTGGGGAGAGTTAAAACAGGGAGAAGGAGACCCTGAGCATTGCTAATTTAGTCTTGGCTAATAAATGATGCCAGTCAACCACACAACGCATCTACAGCTCGCGATAGTTCAGCATCTACAAGGAGTCTGCACATCCCCTCATGTTTAACAGAGTGGAGCTCAGTTGAGCCCCAGACATTTCCTAACCACTCAGAGGGATTTCCCAACCAGCTACCTGAGGGGCAAAGTCAATGAATGATGAGCTAAAAGCCAAGAGCCTTTAAGCCTCAGAATAAGAAAGATCTCTTCATTTTAAGGGGTAAATAGCAACTACCTGAAAAGGCAAAATGCTTTGCTGTGAATGAGCAGGGCATCATCATTAAACCCCCCCTGCAAACCCCTAGCTTTTGCAGATTGCACCTGCAGGTTGGAGACCTTGGGCTGAAATAGTCTGGTGTGTTACAGGCACTCCGGCGTCAGACCCTCACCTGTGTCTGCAGCTGGAGAAACAGAGGAGGGGCGAGGGTTTGCTGATATTTTGCCTAATCTCACAAGCAGAACTTGTTGCAAGCAGTCTGCCCCTTCAAGCACTGCAGCTCGTCCAGGACACCTCCAACCTGAAACCCATCTCTTTGAAATAAGCCCAGGCTACTCCAACCACTAGAGGAAGGTAACAAGCCCCCAAGGTTGGATCAGGGTCTGAATGCTTCAAAGCCTGCAGAGAAAAAGGGCTTTTGCTCGACCAGCAGCCCCTCTAGGCGCAAACATCAGGCCCAAAGCAGAACTTTTTGAAGCTGCCTTGAGCAACGAGTGGGGGGGTGGGTGACTCCATCATTCCAGCTCTCATCAGTCAGGAAGAGTGGGAAGCACAGTGGCAGTTTCCTGCCTTGGACAAAGGGTGATGGTGATGACTGTTGGCTCGAAATCATCCCTAGGTGTTTTGCACTGAGCACAGGAGGGTCTAGCAGGGAGACAGGAGGGTAGAATACCCTGATTTTGCTGTTCTTCAGGCAATGTGTGGAAGGGGGACAGGGAGAGCGTAAGTGGGGAAGAAGCCAGTCAAGTAGAAGGTGGCAGGCAAGCCTGGGCTCAGATGCATGCCAAGAGACCTTGAGATATACTGGGTGCATCACAAAGAGCTACGGGCGATACCCTGAGGAGCTGTAGGCAGGTGGGTACAGAAGCAGGGAGTTTTGAAGGGGATGGGCAGGGGGTTGTGCAGATGCCCTCCCACAGAATAGTGGCAACAAACTTATGTCACCAGGCTTGTAGAAGGGATCCCCAGGAGGCTGACATGTACTCCAGCCCCTAGGAGCAGCATTGTGGTGCAGGGGCAGGGTGCACTTGTGCCAGTGGAGAGCGGAGCAGGCAGGCAGCTGTGAGGACTGCTACAGAGGGGAGTACCTGCCTGCCACAACACATTCAGGCAGCATCGCAGGGGTGTTGAGACTTCAGGCTCCGCGTTCTGGGGGTCTCCAGCTCTGTGGCCCTGTATTAAGTCAATAACTAATGGGCCAATTCCAGTTTCCCCTTCTGGCAGCAGAAGCAAAGGGAAAGGGGAAGAAAAAAAATCCCTGCCAGTTCGGATCTCTTCCTTTCTCTCCACGACAGATGGGGAGGCAATTCGCAGCCAGATTCCCCCTCTGGTAGCTCAAGGCAGACACCACGCTTGCTCCAGGCATTGCAAATTGGAAAACCGGTCCAGAATAAATAATGGAGCAAGTCATAGAAAAATATTGAGACAGCATAAAAACCCCTGACATTGCCAGTCTAGGAGGGTATGGATTATTTAGAGCTAGAGAGGTAGGGAGGGAATTCCCTGGAGAGCAGGCTCCTTGCGTACCCTCTCCTGGACGCACACCACAAACATCGCCGTGCTTCTCCGCTGGCCACTCACGGAACACAAAGTGGCTCACAGGAACCTTTGAAGCCACCTTGTTTTACAGAAGAACTCCAGGTGTCCAGAAAGTTCTGGTGCTTTAAAGTGACGGGAATGAAAGCCAGGGGCTTTCTGTACTCGCACTCTCCACATTCCAAGGGTGGTTTCCTCGCAGCCCCATTCAGACAACAAACAAAGCCGCTCCTTTCTGCCTGCCTTGTTCTCCGCTCGCCGCCTGCCCCCTCCTCGAGGACGGAAATATGTAAAACAGCAACTGCTCCAGAAAAATTAGGTGAGAAGTTTCTCTTCTCCCCTGTCCTTTAGCACAAGAGTAATGACGCCTTCCGCCGGTTATAGAGGTGGGAACCCCAAAGCTGGCAGAGGGAAGGCCATTTCGTGCGTGGTTTGGTCGCACAGCAGAACTCTTGGCCACTTATTATTTCCCAGAGAAACATTTGAGCGTGAGCTCCACGAGGCACTGCAGGATTTTATGGTGTCAGGGATACACTAATTATTTACGGATGGCTGTACTGGCTCGAGACGGAACACCCATCTCAGCCGAGGCCTTGGCTCCAGCGCACGGGCAGCAAACCGCCAGAAGAGGTGTCCGAAGGTTTCGGGACAGGGTGAGGAAGAGGAGGAAGAGGAGTCTTTGGGTTATGAAGAAAAACGCTGGGAAAAGAAACGAAACGTCGTGTTCCGGGGTTTCAGTCCTACCGAATGTGAGGCTCAGCCTGAACCTGAAAAGGGTGGGAGGAAGCGTTCGTATCCTATCCTTGCCTCTGCCACTCTTGGCTCCCCAGTAACCGCTGAGCATAAGTCTGTGACTCTGAACACAGTCAGGATCCCAGACCCAACCCCCCCAAGCTCACAACAAACCACCCCAAACCCTCATCAACTGCAGTCCCCAGCTCTGCAGTCCTAAAAATCCTGGTGCAACCACAGAGGGAGGGAGGGAGGGAGGGGGGGTGGCCACAACCTTGCCAGCACTCAGAGGAGATCTCCAATCTCTTGTGCAGAGCGGTAGGAACACACTCATTTCAGGACACATGCTGGCTGTGCTCCCTTTGGGACCATCTGCCTTCTTTCACTCCATAGCTATCCTCACAAAAGAGTTTTAAAACAGCGTGCGGAGGCTGCCCAGCACAGCCGTGATGGCAGGGGTGGGTTTTTCCTGCACTGCCCATTCCCTCTTCCACTTTTACCCCTGTTTTACTCATCCCCTCTCCCCTTTGCCCGTGGGGCTCTCAGATGGCAGCAAATTAAGCGAAATGCCATGAATAAAGATGAATACAATCCCAGGGAAACCACAGGGCAGAATCTTCCCTCGCAAAAGCAAAGGACACCTTCCCGAATTCAGAAGGATCCACGCAGCTTTGCTTTCCAGGTTGTCAGTCTAACTTCACTCCAGACTGCGCCTGAACGTGGCACTGCAGACCCAAGTCCAAGCGGGTTTAATCCTGCTGCCAAAATCCCACCGGGAATGGGCAGCTTCACGACCAACTGACACGAAACCATCCCCCCGTTTAAAGCTCCAGCAACGTCCAAACACAAAGGGGACCCAATCTAACCAACCAACCAACCCCCCCACCCCTTCAGGGAGGTGGCGGTGGGTCTGAACCAGAGCTGAACCACAGAGCAGGGCTGTAATTTTGCTCTGGAGAGATCGAGATCAGCCTGGCAAACGCCTGGCACCGTGCCACGGCACAATCTCAAGGGCAGTCCTGTCATGCCTCACAGATACAACTCTGATGCCTGGGCAGGGGCTGCCACGCAGCTCCCTGACCCTCTCCACCGCGCAGGTCGACCTGAGCAAGTTGCTTCAAAAAATCCTTGCGCATTGAGCTTGGCCTGTTTCCCTGCACAACTCCCCCCTCACGCTGGACGATGTGCAAGGCAAGGCCAGGAGAAGAGGAAAGGGCAGACATTCACAGGGGAGAGGCACCGAGAAAACAAAACACTGCTTCTGTCCCCAGTGCCTGCAGTCCGGAATCCCAAAGGCTGGCGGCTGCCACCATCACCCACAAGGGTTGTGACACAGAAGCAGAGAGGTTTCCCCTCCCTTCTTCCCCAAAGCCCTGTGCTCTCTGGGCTGTTTTCGTCTGTGGCCCGCTCCTCAGCCTCCCGCATCCACCCCCGTACTGCACCGCTTGTGCTGTTCAGTTTTAGAACAGGCAATTACGCGGAGCGTCCCGCTCAGAAATGAGCCAGGCCTAGCTCTGTCTGACACTCTGGGCCACTTCAGGGGGTTAGAAACGATCGGAACAGGAAAGCAGCCTTCACCATTCCCTAGGGCAGCGACTATGCTGCTATCGTCGCCTGCTGCACGCCATGCTTTTGCCGCTCTGGCTGGAGAGCATTCCCAAACAGGCTGGGATGATTTTCCTTAGGGGGTTGTTTTCTAAACTGGAGTTTATTGAGGAATGATGCCTCTCAAGCTGAAGGTATTTCCTGGGGATGGCATTTATTTCCCACAAATAAAAGGTCATCAGTTCTGAGGTGCTTGGACATCCTGTTCACAAATGAAAACTCTAACAATTCACTGCATCCGAGCTCCCCGAATGGATGGGGGGGCTTAAATCGGAGCCTCTAAAACAAACTGCACTCTCAGAAGCAGGAGCACGAGGGCTCGGGTCTGCGCTTGTTCCGTGGGAGTTCAGCAGCTACCAGATTGGGTTATAAATCACACGGAAGCTGAACGTAGCCTTATTCACTACGCTCTTCATTTAGAGCCACGTGAGCAGATGCACAACGCTTAGACGCGACTGAAATGGTATTTCTGTTGGGCAGACAGCTTGCAAACAAAGAAATAACAATGAGATCTTGAAGATCCAGGGAGAAGCCCAGGTGAATACCCGCGGAGGTTTGCCCCACAGCAGGAGAAGCACAGGTGGAAAGGGAGAAGCACACTGTGTCCAAACGCTGAGAGCAGCAGGAGCAGGACTCCTCCTAATGCCAGTAATTAAGCAATTGGTATTCTGCCCTCAGATTCTGAGGGAGAGTCCACGCCAGTCACAAGGCAAAGCTCTTCCCATCTGAATTTACAGAGGGAGATGTTCTCGTGCCTGGCATTTTTGTCTTGGTCTCCAGCGTTGTTTCAGAGAAGTCAATGCGCTCCCTGCGACAGACAGATAATGGTCGATCATATCAGTTTGGGTTCCCTTCACACCCGTCGTGCGTGTCCACAGAAGCACCAGCTTCTCTGCCTGGATGCAGGTTTTGCACCTCCCGAGCAGGGAAAATATTTAACTGAACATGTGGGGTTATAGGGATTTTGATGCCAAGAGGGCACAGGATCACAGAATCACTGGGGTTGGAAAAGCCCTCTGAGCTCATCTAGCTATGACCTAACACCACCACATCGGCCAGGCTGTGGCATGACGGGCCACATCCTGCCTGTCATTCAACACCTCCAGGGATGGGAACCCATCGCTGCCCGGGGCAGTCCATCCCGGTGTCTGACCACCCCTTTGGGGTCCATTGAAAGACAGAGTGAATAGCCAGTAAGCACGTTCACCTCTCATTTCCCAAGAGTTTACTCAGACAGATTTCCAGCCCAGGGATTCAATCTAGTCATAACCATCGTGTTCTCCAAACTCCTAAATTTCTTACCTTCTTACTCTTTTCACCAACCCACCCAGTCTCTCCCTCGTTCAGTAGAATAGCCAAGATAAAGGCCCTGCTCCCGTGCTCCCTGCCTTGCTGCCTTTTTCAGAGACGCTTGAGGTAACGAAGCCCAGAAACAGGAAGGACTGATACTACGCCACAGGAACATGAGCTATGAATACATGCCACCACAAGTATAGCTCTGTCCTAGTGGATGATAGAGCAACCACTCTATCCTAGTGGGTAGAGCAATTCCATGCGGGATGCCCTTGGTGGAAGCACACGTAAGGGACTAATTGGTTTCTGCAGGAAAAAGCAGCTCTGTGGGTACCACAAACGCAGTTCAGTCCTACTCACAGCTATGCAAGTTAAACACCAGCTGGGGTGCCCCCATGCTTTGCCTGGGCAGCAAGCGAGTCCCACTTACACCTCTTATCCCTATTTTGAGCAACACAGTCGGTCTGCATAGCAGATCATCGATCCCATAGCAGTTACTCCAGCCTTCATGCTGGATTAACAGGCATTTCACAACAGCTGAGCCTGCAAAAGACGCCCTAGAGGAGATATGTTGTTGTACAATACAGCCACATCTTACTTAATCACAGGTTCCCCCTACCCTCAGGTACTCACACAGATGTCAGAATGTTCTATAAGATAGTGACTCCTCCATGAGTAATGGCCTCTACCACAGGCACAGCCTTATGGAAAAGCTCTTTAGTGGTTCATTTAAGCTGTGCCTAGTGGCCTCCATGAGAGACTAACAGCACAAGCTGCCTGAGTGCAGTATCTCACTACTACTGTGATCGCACTCCCCACGCTCTTTCCTGTCCACGTACTGGGACGTGCCCTCCCTTCACAGTTCAGCACCGATCTGGGCAAAAATGGCACTAGAAACCTCAGTGTCGTGTCTCAAACACACCTCTAGCAGACCAGGGCGTAAGAGGATATATTTTACATGGGACCCCAGGAGTTTCCATCGATCCCAGACTACAAGCACACACCCACCGTCGCGCTCTGCCTTCACACAGTCAATGATATTCCTGAGAAGAAATTCCTGCTCCAACAGAGGGCAGGTTGTTGGCAAGGGAGGATAACTCCTGTGCGCAGACATCCCAAACAGTGGGGTCTGTGCTTGATTTACCCCTTTCACCCGTGCTTCACTCCAGCTCCTGCATCAGGTGAAGGTAATCCGGTCTCCAGGTCACCTGACAGCTGCGTGCTATTTCTCTCTGACACAAACTCTTGGCAAAGGATAATCTAACACATCTTTTTCTTAAAAAAAACCCATTCCTCAGATTTGCTCCTCAACGCATTTAACTCTTACCAGGGAACATGATGCTGGTTATTAAAAAGTAATTCTGGAGGAATTGGCTTGCAGCTAAAAAATTAATGCAATTCATCTATTACTCGCAGCCACAAATCACGATGCTGTTAATGCTGCTGCGTGCAACTTAGTATGCGCGGGAAGCTTCCGTACCGCCTCAGTTCCAGGTTCCCCAGTCGCTACAGAGGCTCATTTGCAGAGTGGTCTGTAGGCACATGAACTCAGCTTGTGCTTACTGGCAGAAAAGCTGTTCTAGATGGTTCCTACACAGGCACCGTCACACAGCTCCAAACCCACCATCAGCTGGTACTACTATACCCCACATAAACCCAAATAACGTCTGCAGGCATTCGTAGAACCAGTGTAAAAAAGCATTCCTCACCAGACTGATGTCAGTTCAGCCTCCTGTCCACAGTGTCATACTTCTTTGAAAGCACTGAGCACCCAGTATCTCTTTGGGAGCCAACAGGGCCAAAAGAGGAACAGAGAGCTGAGAGAACTTCAGCAGTGGCTGCAGAGCTTAACCATCCTTGCAGAGCCTGGACAGTGATGCGTAAGTCGGGTGTTAGGGTCTGAACACAACGAGATGAAGGCAGTACCTGGCATGCCCCTTTAATTTTCAATAGGACTGCTGCAGACTGTCAGCTCTGGATGAGCTGCAGCACTTGTTCCAGTTTGCCTCTCGCTTACCTTCTTCGAGCACTGTGAACATACCAAACTCCAACAACATCAGGCTCATCGCTACCCAACAAATCCCACTGAAGAGTGATTACCCTGGATATGTGTCACTAAGTTCCAGTGGGCTGATGGCCTGACCAAGCAAGAGTGACAATCTGAGTCCTTTCTGAGTTAGGGCAAGCCATGAACAACAGTACCCCACACCACAGCTCTGCTCAGTCCACAGAGGTCACAGAGACTTTCATTCCATCCTTCAGCTCTCCCCTTCAAACAAGCAACCAACATCAGGTCAACAGAAAACAGGGCCAACATCAGGGTGTAAATGTTCCTTTTTGTCATTTAACATTTGTGATTGAACATTTGCTCCTTGTTCAACAGGGCACCGACCGAGCAGCTGGTTTGGATCAGCACTGTTCAGATACAGCCGGGTTCCTCTTATAGCTGGGAAACTCCAGCAAGGACAGCCCTAGTCACGCACAGACTCAGAGAAAAGGGCATGACACTGGAGCAAAAGAGAGCCCTTTGCATCCCGAGACCACTGTACACCAGGCAACAGCCCGAGAGCCCTGACAAAGGGATAAATTCCACGCAGAACTGGGAGGCCACACTTACCAAATGCCAGCTGAGCCAGGCACAAAGAGTAAGCGGAGAGCGGAGGTGGGCCCTGATGATTGTTATTTATCAGACGCCTCTTTGAGGCATCATTAGCCTCTGGTTGTTCAGAGTGGTTGATGTCAACACAGCCCTTCACCTGGAAAGCATCTTTGCCAGACCTCTCCTGCGCGGCAAAGGCATTAGCATGCCAGTGCAGCCCTGCTGCACTGAAGGGAAAAACCATCAAAGCTTTAACAGTGCTGAGGCCCCGATTCTGAAGAGGTTCAGTGAAACCAGTCTCTGATCTAACCTCTTACAGGATTTCAGGTTATTCTGGCTAATTTCGAGCTGACACTTGGGGACAACCCCAGGCTAAATGACTGTGAAGGGAGGCAGATGGAGGGAAGAACAATAAAAGCTGGCAGTCTAGTGTAACTTAAGTCCTACTCTTTCTAGCACTCCTGACACCAGGAATTCCTGTCCACCAGAAGGGCATCGTGATGGCAAGTGGGCTCTCAAGGAATTTTACCTGTGTTTAGATAACGAGGGGAAGCAGGGAAGCTGCCTTCTTTATCTTAAAGCAGTCAAGTGTTAGCACAGAGAGTTCCTCTCTGGTGTGTTATGTTCTCATGAGCTGGCAGACCTGTTGGGAATATAATGCAGTCAGTGAATGCACCTCCTGGTGTGATGTTTAAAAACTCGGTTTCTAACAACTTATTCCTCAGATGCTCTCCTGCTTTTCTCGAGGCATAAGGACCAGTTGACTATGCAAATGAAAGAAGAGAATGAAGGAAATGAGTTAGACACAAAGGGAGTTGCTGGCAAATGCCATTGCTTCCTCCAGGCATAATGGTAAGAGACAGCTGCTACTGCCAGCCCAGAAGCAGTAGCTGAGGGGGTTAGCACAGCTCCATTGAAAATCTTTAGTCTGATGAATAACTAGGCAGAGGCTGCTTATGCTTAAGGGGCAGGACCCCAGACCAGGGTCTTTGATGAGCTCACTCCCCTGTTGCCTGTCGTCACCCACAGGAGCGGTGTCAGGTGATTTCTGCAGCAGCTTGCAGTGCCTTTGCTGAAGTCCATTGTCACAGAAGCAGGAAGATGAGAAATCCACGACGAGCGTGTGGGAAGCGTTTGTCCTTTACAGCTTCCAGAAGCTTTAGTGTAAAACCGCAGTGACCACTGCGGATCAGATATTTTGAAGTAGGAATCACCTACATGACTGTGAAACAAATCATCTCGCAGATATCTGATTGCTGTAAATGGGTTTATTTTTAATTTCCATTATGGAGCGACTTCCTCAAGTAAACACCACAGCACCCACAACTCTGACACATGCGTGTTGTCAGCCTGCCCAACAAATGGGGGCAGAGCTGTAACCGATGCCCATGGGTAAATATTTTGGGACTTTGTGTTTCCCAAGTTGCCTGCAAGTGCTTATGGTGACCAGTAAATACTGATACTTTCCTTTTAGCTTCAAAAAGCCTGTCCCTGGGAGAATCGGCCGACGCTTAGAGCACCACTCCATGGAAAAAACAATGGCAATGTGGTGTTGAAATGCCTCGTGCCTCCCAGCTCTGGGCAGAATAGCTGCCTGGAGTGGCACGTTTTATGATCAGCACACAAAGACAGAATGAACACCCCCCCAGGGGAGCACCTCCTCTTCAAACAGGGGAGAAACAAGCCATCTCTGTGCCACATGCTTTCAACAGAGAGGGTTGGAAAAGACCCCACAAAACATTCAGAGGACACTTGCGCCCCAGCCCAAAGGGCACTAGAAGCACCAAGGACTCTGGGTGTTGGTGCTTGCAGCGAGCAAAAAGCACATTGTCTGGCTCTGCTGTTTTCTCAGCACTACCCAGAAACTGTGATAAATCTCAGCTGAGGGTCTGTGCCCACCAACAGAAGCCTAGGTCCTGTAGCAAGGCTCTGACCTTGCTTACACCAGCAACCACCTCTGAACGCATAGGATTTACTCAGGTACTAATGAGGCCGAGCGTACAGACTTCGTGTTAAACTCGGCCAAAGTTCAACCCACTCCAACACTTCCACCCAGCAAGAAACAAAAGAGTGAATTCTGCAAGAACAGGAGGTTTCTTGTTATTTTTAGTCTCCTCTCTTGCCCAAAGCACTTCACAGTTCTGAGACGGCACCGTTACCACTGCGATATGGATGAGAAAAACCCAAGATGACACAGCTGCCCAAAGAAGTCACAAAGCAAGGGGAAGCCTGATGACCTCCCTCCTAAAGAGAGCCGGGGCCAGGTTCCTTAAATCAGATTTCAGACATGTGACTGAGCCACTTTGGCTTAATGGCTGCTATGCCTCAGCTGAGCCCCAGCGAAAACCGCTTAAATTAGCCCCTGCTACCCTGCATTTGCAACAGCTCAGCTGCTACCCAGGAACTCATTAAGCCATGGTAACTTGCTCAAGTGTCTTAGACCTCAATCTGATGCTTTACCCAGTGGCCCACATAACTGCCCAAATCATGCTCTCTGCCTCCCTGCCAAGAAGCATCCTGAGCCCATCTTTCACAACGTAAGGATGTGCCCAAGAAAAGCAGCTCAGTGCAATTTTCCAGCGAGATGCTTCAGAGGAGGATTTGTCAGACAAGGGTGTTTTTGTTTCTTCTCTCGCCAGTCTAGGTCTGAACAGAGATCCCTGCAATTCAGATGAACTCCACGGACAGGATTAGGACTGTCTTTGCATCCCACCTTCGTCTTCTGTTTCACATACAGTGCCTTTGTTTTCAGCCCGCCAACAAGGGTTGTGCTATTCATCCCCCTTCACTTAACAGTTGTAATCTCTTCTCCTTTCCATCTACACAAGACCTGCTTCTCCAGTACAACGCAACAACTGCTTTTTTCCTAGGAAGACTTTAATTTTTTAAGTCAGCCACCTAACCCCCTTTTCATTAAACTCTGGTTCCTCCCTCATTTAAAAATCCAGTTCCAGACTGTCTCGATGGTTCTCTCTTCCTCCCTAAACCATCTGTTTATCTATTGTCTGCTGTAAATCTAGTGCAGGAAACCTCTATTCAGCTGGTGCTTGTGAATCACACTCTGATCCTTGAGCCACAGCCCTCTTTGGAAAGAGGGCTCCTTAGTCATTCTCGCTTGCTTCCTTAGTCTCTCTTGTGGGGAACTATAAATATACCACTGCACTCTAGTAAGTGTTACAGGACTAGGGTCACATTGAAGTGTTGTGCAAAGTTAAGTTACGTTTTACTGTCTTGCATGGACTCCTTGACACTTTCCCCCCGTGATGTGCTGTTTACCACCGTCACACATATTTACCAAGAGAAATACCAGCGAAGGCAATGAAATTCTATTAAACACAGAGCAAAGGAGAATGCCCCTGTATTCCTGACCCAGCACAGCTCAGTATCTCAAGTTTTTAAGCCAGGATATTTTGAGCCTCCATAAAATTGATGAAATGTGCTATTTTGCATCTAAGTGCACGTCAGCTCACGCAGTGACGAGCTTGTACCTTGGAGGAGATAAATACAGGGAGAGCAGTTACTCCCCGGTGCCACAAAGCTATTCAAGCAGCTCCAGCAAAGGCAGGTCAGCCTTCCCCCCATCTGGGGATGATAGCATCATAACACTTTCACCAGGCAAATACAATTTCAGCTTTATGCCACCACGCAAGAGCACCATGTACCCACGAGTTAGCCCTGAACATGCCATGATGCTTTCCCTAGACCCATGACTCTGCAGCTCACGAGCAGAAAAACTCATGCTTACCTCTAGAAGCACCTCCTGGGGCTGGGAAAGCACAAGGTCTGCTGAGACACACCAACGTCCTGTTTGAGGGAAGCAGGAAACAGAGGAAAGATCCTGTGGCTGTTTTCACCTGCTTGGGCTCACACCTTATTGTTTGCTCAGCTCAACATCACCTGTGAGATAACGGGGCCTTAAAGGAGTCACTGCCACTATCAGTCTTTCCTTGGCCCCTCATCTCTCTTAGGACAAGTCTCTTATTACTTCTGGCAATGTGGTGGATTTCAGGGTCAGCCTGTCCATTAAAGCATCAGACAGCCTCTCTGCTGCTCTGCACTAGAGTCTGGAGGCAGCTGCCCTTGGCGTCTGCCTGGGCAGCCATGGTCTGAGAGGGGCTGGCCCCAGGCTTGACAGACACAGACTCCAAACGGTCTTCCCTGGTGGCAATTTGTTCAGATCATCGGCGTGTTTCAAAGCAGTGATTTCACATAAAACCTCTGAGAAAAGGCAACGCACACTTTGTTCTTCAGCATCTCCACGAGGGACTTCATTCCTGAGCTCCATCAGCAGCTACTAGACTGATGGGGGAAATGAGATGTGAATCCCTTTCAGAATGGGGGAAAAGGTATCTGTCCCCGAGTGCTTCTCTCTAGATTCCATGCCAGGAGAGAAAGGCAAACAAGCGAAAACAAGCTTGGTTTATAATCATTTCAAAAAAGGCAAGTAGGGATCCTTCCTAGAAACCGAGAACAGAGTAGCTCAGCACATGGAAAGATTGCCAGGGGAAAAACCAAACGCACCCTACTGCACTTCCCAGAGCTGGAAAGAAAATAACCGGTTCCTAAACTCCATCAGGAGCTTGGGGATTTTTGATGTAATGAGTTCCACAGTTCCAGAGGAGACTGCTTTGCTAATAATTATGTAACAGTAATTAAATCTGAAAATGGCTGTACTCTAACTATGTTGATTTATTGCAGCTCCAACAAAGTACTCCTGGAGTGTGCTCTGGAGCGTGCACCTCCTCCCTCCAGTTTTCTTTAAATTCTCACAGAGCACTGGGTCACAGATGGTCTGAGATGCGATATTTTCCCTATTAAATTCCTAATAATCTTTTTCCAAGTCTGAGTCATGGAGGCCTGGGGATTTCTTATTTTAATTAGAAGGTTTAAGGAGCTAACTCTGTTTGAAATTTCCTCCTAGGAGATATGGGTGCAGGTGATCCCATTCAGGAGAATGACACAATATCAAGGCCAACATCTCATTTCCATATTAGATTGCAGCTAGTTTGGCAAAACTCCTGATCTGGATGCTGATGCTGTGATGCCTGAGCGGGAGGCACAAACTTGCACCGTTTGAGAACAGGATTATTTTAGGATTAGGTCTGAAGGGATGGCAGGCTCTAACTGCTTGTTTCCTACCCCACCACAACGCTTCATCACCCTGCGCAGAAACCATTTAGAAATGTGAATTATTTATCAGTCTGATTGATGTGGTAAATCTCTATCATTTGGAAAGCAGTGCTGTTAAGGATGCTCACACAAAGAGATTTACTGTATTGTCCAAAGGGCTGATCCTTGTGGGACTGAAGATATTAGTGTTCTGGGAGGATTTCATCTGCAAACACGCTAAGCTATATAAACAGAGCATTCACCCAGCAAAACATTCTGCTTTAGCATTTGCGGTGCACGAGGAGCAAGATCGCACCCCTGCCATCCAAAGGAGGCTATTCTTAGGCACTCGTAGCTGAGTTTGATCATCTGTAAGAGTGCCTGTTGTTTAAGAGTTAGTCTTGTGCACTGCTCCTGTTCCCTTGATAGCCCATTGCGAGAAACCCCTGCTTCTGAGAAGACAGATGTCGAGCTGCTGTCAGCCTACACTGTACAGCCAGCTCCTGTGCTTTAGGAAATAATGAGCGTCTCTCAGTCTTCCAGTTGTCAAGAAGTCAGGTGAAACACTATTTGCCTTTCACAACACCAGGCTTCTTCTCAGTTCTCAAAGACAGAAATGAGAGCGTTTTGGGGAAATACAAAATTTCACCCACTCGAAGCAGCAGCACTTAAACCTGCTAAAAATAAGGCTGCATTGGAAGTAGCACTGCAGCGTGCAGACTTGGCTGTGAGGGGAAGAAATAACCTTTCCCACATCAAATCGTGCCAGTGGTGCCATATTCATGAATGGGTTTTGGTGAGCCCGGAGGTTTAACTTTACAGTACATGTGAAAATGCATCATGACTCCAAAGCCGGGGCTGTCATAAATGGTTCACAGGGTTTAACTTCCTGATGTAATCCACCCGTTTCTGTAGGCAATATTGATGCCCTTTGTTGCCCAAAGGGCTTAAAGACTTGAAATGCACAGACACAAACACCAAAGACACAGAACAGCGCTTCAGGTGGTTTTCCAAAGAGCAAATCCTTCCTCACTGCTGTATCCCAGTCTGAAATCGCCCCAAAACAGAGTCACCTCCAGCAAAGTGCTGCACCCTGTGAGACAGAAGCAGCAGCCATACTGGAAATGAGTAAGAGAAGCCAATCCCTGCCTGGGGTACAGGGTGAAACAAGAACCTGACCCAGCTGTGTGCACGCCATGGCTTCTCTGTGGGACATCCTGAACAGCAAGCCCAAACGGTCACGGACTCACAGAATCACTAACTCTGCAAAAGCCCTCTGAGCTCATCAAGCCCAACCCGTGACCTAACATCAGCCAGACCAGGGCACTACAGGCCACAGCTGGTCTGTTCTTCAGGGGTAGGGACTCTACCACTGCCCTGGGCCATCCACTGCAGTGTCCGACCACCCTTTCCGTGAGGAAGGTCTTCCTTCTGAATGCTCACAAGCCCGGCCAGCGCGGTGGGAATTGGCTGGATTGTCCGCTTGCTTCACGCTGCCTTTTCTAAAACCCAGGGGGCAGGGGGCAGGCAGCGGCTGCCCACCCAAGGCACTCACGCAGGAGCAGCTCGACGTCTGTGCTGTGTATTTGGTGAAACCACCTCCTGTACTAAAAGGTAAAATCCCCCGTGCTATGATGGTGTGGAAAATTCAGTGAGCTCATCTCCCCCAGCACTGGTCGAGGCAAGTCCTGCTTCCCAGGCCCCAGCCTGCACCAGCCGAGGCGCTCGAAACCCTCCCCAGTGGAATATGAGCCGAGAGCAGGGGAACAGCAGACTTCCCATACAAAAATCAAGCTTCCAGCACTGTTCTCACCTTCGAATGCTCAAAATAGGGAAGCACAAGGAAAAGTACATTCAAAACGATCTGTAGAGCGAAGAGTTAAAGTGACAGCTGAGAGGAGGCTCCGTAATGAGTTAAAGGGAGACTGTCTCTGAGCTCTGATTAATGACCAGGGACACCTAGAGCTGCTTTGCCTGTCTCAGCAGTACATGACTGTACATGGCTGGTGCAGCAGGGTAATGTCTAATAAGTAATCTTTGACATTAGAATTAAGTCATTTTGCACGAAAGCAGGTCATTAGAAGCTAAATTGAATTATAAGTAATACTATCTCTACGGAGGATTGTAAATTAATTGGGTTTTAACAATAACATTTCTGTGTTTTATTAAAGCAGCGCAAGAATGGAGCGAAGAAAAGAATGCGGCAGATAAACAGGGCAGGTGTTGATGATGCAAATGAAATAGATGACAGATGGTTAGTAGCATGATCACTTACTGTGTGTGTATAATGGATAGAAGTAATCAAATTCCTTTGTGAATTGGTGACTTTCTTTACATCGAGAACTTTAACTCTACTGCGCTTATACAGCTTCTCCCTAAAAATTAACTCCTCTGCTCGTCGTTATCGGGAGGTGCAGGACACACACGTTTGCATACTGTCACCAAAAGGAGAAGCGCCGGCAAGCAAACGAAACTCCACCTGGGCAAACAGCTCTGTCTGCAGAGCCCAGGAAGGCTCTGCCCACCGCAGGCAGCCCATCCCCCAGAGCAACCACTGTGTAAGGGCTTTCCTCCAGCACTGCGGAAGAGCTGCTGGGTTGGACACAGCCTCAAGACATGGGTGCTGCCCCCAGGCTAATGGCTCTTTCTCAGAGGGAGAAGTCAGGGAATCATGGAATTATTGAGGCTGGAAAAGCCCTCTGAGCTCATCCAGCCCAGCTGTTCAGTTCGGGAACAGATTTGGAGGGCCTAAGTTTGTGGCCCAAGTCGAGAGAGCTTTATGCACATCTGAGACGTGCACCTGGCACCGTCAGGAGTTCTGGTGTCTGGCCCAGTGTTGGAAAAGAGGGTGTCAAGCACTGCCAGTTCTCTGAGTCTCTGGATCCCTCCTTCCACGGTCTTCCAGGGGCCCTGTTGTGCTGGAGGTCCTCCTCACAGAGCTGCCTCTCTCTTACACTCATGAAGAGGCCTCTCCAGAGGCTAAGAGGTCCAGGGATAACTTGCAAGGCGCTAGGGTGGAATATTCCTTAAGCACCCGGCCGAGCCCTTGCCACTCTCCCACCCGCACAGAATCTGAGCCTCTAGGTACTGGGCTTTGGCTTGGGGGAGCTTCCCAGGGACCGTTCACTCTGTGCTTAAGTAGAGAGTAAACAGTAAAACACAGACAGGGCAGGACCACCAGCAAAAGGATAAAATCCTCAACAGCCAGAGGAAACCCCGTATTGCCATGGATGCCACCACCAAAGGTGGAGAGGAAAGGGGGATAAATGGGTCAGAACCCCAGTGGGTCGAGGTTGAACTCCGGACCATCGCAGGCGTTAAATAGCATTTTGTGATCGCTATGTTGGGAAACTGTTGCTGGGTCATTACACACAGACAAGGCCTTGGAGTCACCTCCTACCAGGAGAGCCCTCCTGTGACGACTGGAGCTGTCTCCGTGCTATCAGAAGCTCCCTTAGGAAGTCACATAGTTAGGTCTGTATCATCGCTGGTCCCCGTCTCCGCCCTGGCACCTAGCTCACTGAAATTGGTGAGGAATCACAGACCTAACAGCAATCAGGATTGCAGCACTCGTTGAGCTCAGTGGCTCCTCTCCACCACCTTCGCCAGGACCACTTTGACAGAGACCCCCCAACCCTGAGAGCATGCTGCAGGAATCTTCAGCCACGTGTGTTGTGCATTTCAGCCGTTAGAGTTTCTCTACTCTATTCCCATGCTTTTTAAGATCAGGGTAGAAAGCTTGTACTCACTGCCCGCAGGTAGCGTCGGGAGAGGAAGGAAATGCCCTCTGTGCAGTTACCCCAAATCAGGATGACCTCCGGGTGAGTAAGCCTTCCCCGAGTCTGTGTCTGAGGTGACAAGTGGCTTTCTGGAAAAGAGTGGAAATACCAGACTGGAGCTGCCTTTTTCTGGCATTTCTCTAGAATTACTGGAGCTGAAAGCCTGAAGCACAGAGGAGAGCTAAGAGGAGGAGAAAAACCCTTACAGCATTTTTATGTCTTTGCTTTGCAATAACCCTGTCACCAGAGGGGATCCAGAGAAACAGCACCATCAGCAAGTTCCTTATTCCTCACAGAACCCCCTGGGGAGGTGGGAAAAGGGGAGAATCCAGAAGGAATAATAGCAAGGAGACATTTAATTTGGCTGATTCAAGCAATCCAACATTACCAAGAGAATCCCTGCCTGTGTTGTAAATGCCGTAGTCCTTTTCCTTGGGCTATTTCGGAAGACCCAGGAGCAGTCTGGGATTAGGGTAACAGTCTGTATTTAGACAGTTGGATGCACCCCTGCTCTAAAAGCAAACCATAGAGTCTCTTGGATTTCATCTGGGCAGCAGTCGCAAGGGTGCAACCATTGAAATCATTGCCCCTCGTCCCATCACTACTGCCTTTGTGAGCAGTCCCTCTCCAGCCTTCTGGTAGCCCCCTTCAAGGACTGGAAGGTCACTATTAGGTCCCCCTGAAGCCTCCTCTTCTCTGGGCTTTGCCACACTTACAGGTAACACTGACTGCTCAGTAAGAACACAACACATCTGCAGATGCTCGTGAGCAGCCTACTGGCTGGAGCAGTCATTCAGTTGGACCTCCACATCCATCTGACTTTTGAGAGACAGCAAGCACAAGTGCTCAGTCTGTCTCCCTGCCCTGGACTCAGCTCTCACGGGCTTCTCCGCTTTGGCATATTCTCAGGGTCTCTTGACAGAAATGACAGATACGGTGCCCTAACTGCTGAGGTGTTTTGAGGAGCTGCCACGTATTCTTCCACAGGACACCCACAGCTGGTGGGAATGGAAGCTTCATGCAGGTAGAGGACTACCTTGTATGCTATCCCCATCACCTGCAGCTACAGCCTCCTGGTACAGACACAGGTAGCATCAGTCCTTGGAGAAATGACAACACCCAGGTGGCTGAATTTCACCAAACATCTGTTTTTCTGATCTTTATTCCTTCCATATCTCCACATCTCCACTGAGCCTGACATCAGTGCCTAACAGTGCAGACATATTGCTCTGCAGCCATCAGTTGAACACAGTGTCAGCAGGTGAGGATTCGTGCCTCGTTGGTGCTGCTCTGTAATCTGAGGGCAGTATATACAAATTGGGGCTGCCCCTACTCTCCCTCTTTTGTTTTTAAGGGAGGTGATGTTATTTTTACCCTGTTTCCAGCAAACTGGTTCCTGCTAGCAGCCCAGAGAGAGCAGTGGTTAATAGTACAAATCCATACTTGACATGAAGGAATGGCTTACGCTTGTGAGTGTAAGCCATTCCTATGAGTAACTCATAGGAGTTACCGTGTCAGACAGCAAACGCACCAGAAATCGACTGAGTATGATCAAGCATGTAGTTGTGAGATCTTCCAGAAAGAACATCTTGGGAGAGAACACCAGATCGGGTGTGTGGTGATGTTGTAAGTCCTGACCTGGGTCCCCAGGCGTCCCACATGGGTGGTCACTGGCATCGTGGGTCAGACTGGAATTCAACCAAGAGCTTTTGTCTAACGCGCCAGACGCAAAAGGAGGGTCTGACAAACCCGCGGACGGATCCGCAGGCAGTGGAACCACGGGCTCCGTCTGGAGGAGAAAGGCACCGAGACATTGCAATTCACATATCACCAAGGAGGGGGGAAGGGGGGGGCAGACACTTTTCAACTTTTTAAAACCAAACTCTAAACTTTTATGCAGAGGAGGCAAAGATCAGACTGATGGGTTCAAGCGCAGAGCAAATGTAAGGCAGCTCTGCTTTGCTCTTCCCTTAGCACTGCTGCAGCACGCGCTCCTCAATCGGGCTCTATTCCTGGACTCATCAACAACTTGAGGCCAGAACCCAAGAACCCTGTTAAGCCCCCGGCAGGTTTCAGTTTTCAGGTGGCTGTCATTGTGCCGCTTCAGACCGTTAGCAGTCACTGTCCCGGTAACTTTAAGCCCAACTCCGTTTCGTACCATTTTCAGCAAGAGACCCGAGGACATGATGTGGAACCGGGGACGGTTCCACAGCGTTACTCAGTTAGCTGGGTCTTCTCCCAAATTTGGCCGGCTGCAACCCACGTGGCAACCATGACTACTGCTTAAATCACTTCTCTTGGGATTTTCCTTCATTGCATTATTTTCAGTGCTGAAGATGATGCATGCACAGCCACTGTGTGGCTCCTAGGTTCACATCGTGTTTACGATTGCAACTGGGAAACAGAATCCTGTATCACTGCAGGAAGATGGGGGAAAGAGGGGGAAGAGAAAACACGAAGCCAAGAACAGGTGATTTTTCAGTCACTTTCAGTAAAAGCTGATCCCTCATAAACTGCAAGATGAATTGTTTTGCACCTGGTTGCCTCTGGGGGATCAGCATTCACTGACACCAGTTCCAGTATTCACAGCCACCTGCAGCATCTCTTGCTTCAGCATGCTGGTCACCCACCCTGCCAGCCCCGACAACCAGCTACAGGCCTCCCATTCAGGCCTCAGTACTGTAAGAAAGCAGTGCCCGCGAGCAATTCCCTTTCTGAGAAGCTTTGACACTGAGCATGAACTTCTGCTGTGAACTCCCCCAGACATTCAGGCACTTGATGTACAACTACTCGCCGTAGCTGGTTGTAAATGCCCTACTCAGTGTTGCTGGATCAGGTAGCTAACGAAGACGCGCCGCTCCTCCGCCACGTGTGGTGTCTGGGTATTTGTCAGTATTTACATAACGGTTCATGTAAATCTGGAAAATATCCATAAACCTAGCCTTTTAGGACTACTCTCCAGACACAGAAGACAGCGTCTCTTACATCTGAAAAAACCCATAAAGCTGGAATAAACTTGTTCCTAAGGACCACGAAAACCCACCGATGTCTCCGAGAATGCCTCTCTGTCTCTCTTTCAGCTCGTTACTGAAGAGGAGCAGATTTTGAATGATTAGCCCCAATGAGCGAATTGCCTGCTGGGGTTTATAACACTCAAACACATTTCATTTATAAATGAAATGTTTTCTCCGCTCGCTGTCTCAAAGCAATCCCCGTGCTCCGCTGTCTTATGAAATATCAAGATTTAACGTGTGGCTGATGTTTTACCCGTACTGGCAGCCTTGTTTACTAAATACATGTATCGCCAATTGTGTTATCCCTAACCACATTATAATCTCTATTTACACCAGTCTAATTGCCGCTGCTGCTGAGCACGCTCACTATTACCAGCAGCTGCCAGAACTCAGGAAACGCAGTAAGCGCTGCCTCAGCTGAAGGTCACGCTCTCTGTTGACCTGCTCCCTACGTATGTCACTTCATTTTGGGTGGCATGAGAAGAGCAAGACAAGGCTGAGCCTGCCATCGGTTTTGTACCGTGCCGCTTCTCAAAACTCTTCTCTGCTTCAGTTCCAGGCAGCTTCATGCACAAAGGGTTGGAGTGTCATTCCATGGCAAGCACAGGCCTGCCCCGCTCTGACCCGCCGCAGTCACGTCGGGTCCACCCAACGATCAGTACTCGGCCCTTGTTGTCCGTAGCACATTTATAATCGTTAACCAGCAGCCACATCAACTAAAGCTGCTCAAGTAGAAAACCCCTTGAACGTGGCGGCTAACGAGCGCCCTTTCCATTAAAACAAAAAATCACAAAGCAGAGGAATAAGGTTCCCCACGATGTAGGAAACTACAGAAATGATACTGCTCTTCATTAAATTTTAAGTGGCTCTGAAAGAGCAGTTTCTAGGGGCACACATTTAATTTCTGAACAGTCCCACTGGGTTCCATCTCCTCTGAATTCCTTGGGGAAGGAAGAGACAGAAAAACTGCACTGAAAACTAAAACAATCTGAGCAGGAGAGAGGGTGACATCCTGCAAGCACCGTGCCCTCCCCAGGAAATAAATTTTTAGAAAAGTAAAAGGGATGATTTAAACCAGAATTAAGGACAACTCTCATTTGAATATTATATCAGCCGGCACCGAGCCAAATGCAGATGCATCTAGCCATGTTTTGGACCCAGGCCAGATTCTCTCAGTCCCAGTTGTTCAATTTTATAGTGAGTGAACAAAGGGAGGGGGGGTGTTTGATATAATGTGGTCGTTTGGTAACCAATGTTTGGGGGCTTGTTAAGGTGCAAGTGACGGCGCTCATGTGAAGGGAGAGCATACGCTTAACGCTGTGCTCTTCAAACCAAGGGGTGAGCGGCGTCACGCAGCATGGTATTTTGTGACGATTCCAGCAGCAGGAGGGCAGCTCTGCACAAAGATTTACAAGCGAAGACGTTGTGGCAGCCCTCTGGGTTTCAATTCATGACCACCTTGAGAAAAATCAAATCTGGACCCTGTATGCAGAGAGAAACCCAAAGACGCCGTGGCGCTTCTGTTTACAGGCACAGCTGCAATGGCACCTTCATTCCTCTCCCGTAGCGCTGCTAGGACTGCCCCAACCTTCAGCACAGCCCAGGTTCTGGCAATATTAACACACTGGCACTGAGCTTTTGCTCCGCATCGCACTGCATTCACTGGGCTCTCTGACCTAGCAGATGGGAGGGGAATCTCACAGTTCTGGATTAGGATGGAGGAGATTATGGGATGAACGAGGGACAAGCGCCCTCCCTCTCCCTCCAGCCATGCTTATTTATTTTATGGTGTGGAGGATCAGTGAGTGGGGAGGTGACAGTTGCAGAGGCAGCATCAGCTGGGATAATATCTGGGATATTAGCAGGTAGGTTAAGGCTGATCCTGTCAGCATTCATTTCCCTGCTGTCCTCTCTGCCCTCTCTGCAATGTAAAACTCTCCCTGGAAGGGTTTTGGGGCAGCACCGGGGAAGCTGCATGTCCTGGCAGGTACCCAAAGTGGCAGAGATCAACTGAGGAGACAAAGGGCCTCTGTGCCACGAGCCCAGAACTCCACTGCTGTGACAGTTTGGGGTGGCTACTACTCCAAGAGTGGAAAAGAAACCCTCCCTCTTGATCTGGAAGTGAGTGATAAGTTCAGTTAAGCCAGTTACAGCATAACAGCAATCATTAATAATCCTGGGGATCTGTAGCTGCAGGAAGTTGGAATAGCTGCCTGGAGGGAGAACAAAGAGTCTTCTTAATGATGGGGATATTTACAGCACCCAGAAAAAACCTCAACAAGGAGAAGCACAGAGTCCCAACTTCTGCAGTGGTTCTTGGGCCAACTGGAGAAGTAATGTGACAGCCCAAAGGTAAAGGATGGCCACTGAAGCATGAGTGTGAACAGTACCACCCCATCACCCAGGACTGGCTCCAACTTCAAATTTCCCTCCTGCAAAGGAAGGGAAGAGCAAAGCTGCCCCTTCCATCGTTGCTGTGCTGGCACCATGGGCTCAGGAGCACCTGGGACACATCCCCACACACAGTCAGAGACAGTAACAGGTCTTGGAGGACCTTTTTGAGTGCTCTCCAGGCTGTTCTTGGGCACAGTTTTCTAAGCCTAAATTCAGCTTGAGTGCAGGCGGCTGCCTCACAGTTGAAGTCAATGAAGTTGCACCCACCTACACCGGATCTGAATTGACTCTATGAATAGATATGTACAGGGTAGGATATTCAAATTCTGTGGTTGCCAAAACGAGACATCTGTGTCAAAGCATTTGACAAGTGCACTGATATATGTCAGCAAATTGCCTGAGGTACTTGCTAAAAAACTGCAGTAACTTTCTCATCCCGAAATACTTCATCTGTACAATGATTAGAAAAGGGCTACAACGGCAAAATGCTAATAACTTCTGCCGGGGTGTTTAACTGCATGCTTGCACTCAAGACATGAGATGGCAACTCAAATTATCCTCCAAAGAGGAAAGGAAAAGAAGAGAACAAAACAAGGTTCAAAACAGGACTTTCCAGAGCAGCTCCATGTGCCAAGGATCTCTCTGGGATCTGATGGTGAGGAAATACCCCTTGCAACTCACCAGCTCAACCTGTAGCCACTGTGGGAAACTCAAAGCTGTCAAGATCATCAATTACAGGGAGTAATGTTGATGGGTCAAGCACCTTGTCCTCTTCTCTGGCTTAATAACAGACTTGTGCACCAGATTGGTGCTTGAGGAATCCATATGCTGACATTCTGCCTCGCTCGCCTCAGCCTGGTCTGCACTGCTTGTTGCTGGCATATCTGGACACCACATTTGAGAGAGAGAAAAAGCCAAAGTGAAAAACAACAACAAAAAAATCCCATTCTGTCTAATTTTATTATCATGAAAGATCAGAGCTTATAAGGAACGGAAAAGGCCATGAGCAAATCCAGGGGAAATAAATGCCCAAGGCAGAAGAACATCATCTGTGTTTCCCAGGGGAGGAGGCATGGAGTTGGACTCCAGAAAGGCACAGTAGAGGGGTTCTGTGTGGAGATGAAGAAGGCTTTACTCACAAGTATACATCAACAAATGGAGTGAGCTGGTACAGAAACCCCCAATACCCCACGCAGATAATTAGGATTAGCATCAGACGTACGTATCTGTATTTTCCCTTTGGCAAAGAATCTTAACTCTGAATCGCCACAGAGCTGTGGCCCCGGTCTCTCCTTACGCCTTCCCTAAGGAAACGCTCTGTCACCACAACCAACCCCGGGAGGACTTCTGAACCAGCCTGAACGATAAAACAAAACCTGTGAAAAGAGAAGATAGTGATGCAGAGCAGTTACGGACAGGAGCTTGTTTTACCCAACGACTGAGATAAAGTAGTCCTCCAAAACCAAGCACCAAGTCAAGAGAGGTTTCCCAAGAACACCGACCCAGAGCTGTAACAATGCAGAAATGGGAAATGATTTAACAGCCCTGAGGAGCCCGGCAAATTGGACCATGACTGCATCCGTTCTCAATGTCAGGCAGTGTCTCTTCACAGCACTGACAGTAGCTGACACTGGTTTATTGAGAGCTGCACTGCACAGGACAGCTGCATTTCAGAATGTACTGCAGCTTAAGCTGTGCTCCTCTAGTAGCTGCAAGATTTAGTTCAGTAATTTTATGCAATTGGCAAGTAGGCAGCAACAGTATAATTTAGCATTTATGAATTGCCAATCTCCTTGCATAAATACTGTAAAGAACACTGCAATTATCAAATTATCCAAAGAAAGTAAATTGCAGTTTGGGGTGCTGCTTATTTGTTCAAGTGATTTATAAACGAGCGTAAGCACATTGAGTTAAAGAGCCTGACCCGGTTACTCAGCACAAAAGAAGTTCCTCTGCCTGCAGCGCAGGTGAGTTGGTAATTAAGATGCACTCTGCTTGATGGAGATCAAACACCTGAAAACAGACTACTGAAGTCTCTGATGGAGAAGTGCTTGGGAGCTCTCTTGGGAGCCAGAGGTACAATGTCATCACCAGCCAAATACATACATATATATATAAACAGAGATAGATAGACAGACAGACAGACAGATAGGCATACAGATAGATAGATAGGCTTACAGATAGATAACCTGCAACCTGCTTGCCTGGCTCACATTTGGAGCTCCCCTGAAGTGTAGTACAACCCACATTCAACACCCCTGTATTCACGATTTGAGCCACTGAAACCACTTATCAAACAGGCTGCACTCACCACAGTACAAAGCCTTTGGATTAGCTTCCCTTCGTTTGCCTACAGGCAAGAGCGTCTCCTCCCCCATTCCACTGCCAGGGCTGCTCAGAAGCACTTGAGCAGGCAGCAGATCTGGGACACCAGAGTGGAGGTGCAGGCAAAGGCAGCTCTAGTTACCAAGTGGGAATGGATTCCTCTGCATTTGGAAGGTGAATGAGTGCTGCTGGATCTTCTCACAAACGAGGAGGGTCTGGTTGAAGCAGTGAAGGCTGAGGGCAGCCTTGGTTGCAGTGACCATGAGATGGTGCAGTTCAGGGTCTCATGGCTGGAACAGAATACCTAGCAGAATCACAACCCTGGACTTCAGGAGGGCCAACTGTGGCCATTCCAAGCAATTGGTGGGGGAAATCCCATGGGACAGGGTACTGGCAGGGAAAGGAGTTTGCTGGTGAGTGTGACAGAGCACTGGAACGGGCTGCCCAGGGGGCTTGTGGAGTTGTCTTCTCTGCAGCTATTTAAAACCTGCCTGGACATGTCCCTGTGAGCCTTGATCTGGTCCAGTCTAGGGTACTGGACTGGATGATCTACTGAGGCCCCTTCCAATCCCTAACGTTCTGTGATTCTGTGATCACTGCAGCGCCAAAGCATCTTCCAGGAGAGCGCTAAGGAACACTGCTGACGTGTGTCACACTGCTTGTTCTTTCTTCCTTTCCTGGAAGGAACACGTGTGTGGTGTTCTCCTTCTGCTTTTCCCTGGACACACTTATTCTGGGGAGGCTATGGTGAAAGAGCTGCCTGAGTCAAAGGTGATAATCTCTGTGATGATGCTTTATCTCTGTGCAAGGAGAAGAGGCTGTCAACCTTTTCCCAACCAAACTGCTGTAACAGGAATCCTGTTGTTCCGACCAACATTCTTTTTCTTGACAGAAGTCCCCACTTTCGAAGGAAATGTTGCCTGCTTGCAGAAAAAGAAAGAGAGAACTTCTGAAGCCCATTCTCTGAAAAGTTCCAGTCACAGGCACAAACTTAGCTTCTTTTCACGCTTCCTGACAATGTTTAGATCTGTTGACAGTGTTGTTATCAAGAAGTGTCGAGGGGACACGGACAGAAATCTGTTTCATGTAGCTCATTTAAGTTAATACCTTCTCCTACCGTTCACTACTCCAGCACAGCCAGTGTGTCCAGAAATAGCTGGAAACCATCGCGTGCAAAGGGTGGCTAATGACAAATCCATCAACATTACAATTCAAGGATTGAAAACCTTGACAACGGGAGGGGATCCAGAATTCAGTAAGACAGCAAAATGAAAAGAGCAAACTCCTCGTGATGAGCGCTTCCACAGCGATCCAGGGTGTCTAATCCCACAAAGCTGCTTCGCAACTGGGTGCAGGTTGCTACTGCTTTCCTGGGATTCATTCCCGTTAGGCTCCTGACACCGTGGATCCTGAGGGCAGTAGAATACCTTTGTATAGAAGACCAGATCCAGGGCCAGTGCCAGAGTCTGAAAGTTTGGTTTGGACTCCTCTAGTCAGGGTCTAAATAATCTCTGCATTGAGATCTCGATTTCAGAGCCAGTCCACCTCTAATTTGATCAGCAAACACCCATCTAATTTATTCTAATTTATAATAAGCCCCATCTAGCTCTTCTTTTTGTCAGATTTGCCCATTTACTGCGATCGCAGTAGTCTACTTTCAGCCTGATAAACACGTAAAAACAACAGTAACAGCAAAAAGCACTGCACACACAAACCTGACCACCACCAACACCAGTGCCACGTTGTTCTGGCTAAGTCTTCCAGGCTACATGATTCACTCTTGTGGAAATCTGGGCAAACACCTCCTGTAACACTAAAGCCCAGGTACCTAGACAGGAGACAAGCTCCCTGTGCCTATGGAGACAGACACACCAAAAGGTGGAGACTCGAGGAAAGGCACAGAGAGACCTGGGGTTTTTTAGCCTGGAGAAGAGAAGGCTGAGAGGGCATTGCATTAATATCCATAAATACAGGAGGGCTGGGTGTCAAGAAGTCAGGGACCTCTTTTCACTGGAGTCCTGGGATAGGGTGAGGGGTAAAAGAATCACAGAATCATTAGGGACCGGAAGAGACCTTGAAAGATCATCTAGTCTAACCCACCCTGCCACAGCAGGATCACGTAGACCAGGAACACACCCAGGCGGGGCTGGAACGTCTGCAGAGAAGGAGACTCTACAACCCCCCTGGGCAGCCTGTTCCAGTGCTCCAGGACCCTCCCTGGGAAGAAGGTCCTGCTGAGATTGAGAGGGAACCTCCTCTGTTCCAGCTGGCACCCAGTGCCCCTTGTCCTATCCCCAGGTGACCTTGAGAAGAGCCTGGCTCCATCCTCCTGACACCCGACTATCAAATAATTTTCAACCATCAGTGTTGTTGTTTATGTACATACACCTGAGGCAGGCCTGACTCAGGCACCCCAGCTGGTCTTTCACCCAACAGCCCTGTGAAGTCTCAGCGATACCCCTGCTCTCTCTGAGAGAAAATCCAGAGGGACCGTTTCTGACCGTGTCAGCAGGTTAAGATCCCCAGCTGCAACTTCTCATGCATTTTCTTCTGTCATCTACTCTTGAACGCACTCTGGTTTATCAATGGCGAGTTCCTGCCATGGCTTCTGAAAAGGAGTCTGCCCCATATGACAGGACACAAGGACAGCTGCTAGGCTCCCCAGTCTCCAAGGAGGCGAGTAACACTGGTAGCTGAAGACAGCAGGGTCTAGTGGGTCTGAACCTGCTGGGGAACGCAGGAAGCCTGCGTTTTATTCCAAATCTGTCACCCCGTGTTTTGTGGCTGATCTCAGGCAAACCTTTTTTACCTCTCCTTCGCTCCATTTCTCTTCCACTCATTTCTATCTTATCTCTTCATGATATAAGCTCTCTGAGAGAGGAACTGCCACTCTACACACAGAAAACCAGGAGACCTGAGCCAGCCGCTGGAGAATCAAGTCATAAGCGGAGCATTTCAGTTCCCAGCTACGTGCATGTAATTCTTGAGGACTTCACAAACAATTCGTTTAAATCTGCGTAGTAAACCCATGCTCCAGTGACTTCTGAGAATTGGGGCGAGCAGTGGGCCACAGCCTCGCCACCCGGGCTGCTTACCACTTCATTCAGTCCTTGTCTTCCTCACAGTGTCTGCTGAGACGGACTGATTCTGTCGCTTGCAGCGATACGCATCCAAAGCACTCGACAGGAAGAAAAATCCTCTGAACCTATATAAGAAATGCACAAATGTATTCTAGCTCAGAAGGATCACAGATCCAGAGTTGTCTTTACATGTCACAATCACATTTTCTTACCCATGCTTTTACCATGTGTTGTAAGCATATGGCATGTTGGCAAGGCATGACAAGAATGCACAAAAGATGGTGTCAGGAGCAAAAAAACCCTGCCACAAGTTGGAGAAGCTGCCTACTGCTCTGTTTGCTCTTGAGGAGGGCAGTACCCATCCTCTGGTAACCTGAAGGCTCCCTCTACTGCTGCCAGAGGCTTTTGTTTTCATACCTTCCACAGAAACCTCTGGAAGGGGCTTAACCATTATGGTCTGTCTTGCTGGCAAAAGATAGATGTGAAACCTTGAGTCGGTTTACTCCGGTGCAGTATAGACCGTGCATAGACCAGGCTCCCGTGTGTGTTCCTTGTAGGCACAGGAGACCTGATTTCAACTGCCTGTGTGCGACGCTAAAGCTCTGCTTCTGCTGACGGCCTGCTGGCCAGCACCTTCCGTTTTCAGTATGCAGCGGATGAACAGACGGTTAAGGGGATGATGCTCAACTATACCCCAGATTAAATAGTGCAAAAGGAAACTTCCTGGCCACCGAAAGCCTACTGTGTAATTACCAGAGCATCCCGGAGCCCAGCTTAGGCCCAGACTGACCAGCACCCCCTCAAAACATTCCTCAGCAGTTTAAGTATTAATAATGTGGATGTAAGCTCCACTCTGACAGATGGCCTGGTGGCCAGGGAATAATCATGTCACCACTTGTTACCACTGCCAGTACGAGAAACCTGGTGTCATCTGATCTGAAATCTTAAGATTTAATCAACAACTCTCGGCAGAGAATGAGGCTCCATCACTCTTTCCTGGTCACTGAAAGCAACACGCGTGCAAAAATCCCAGCCACTGCTTTAAAGAGAGCCCAAGCTGTTCCCTCTATGAAAGGCTACAGACATCTCTAAGGCTAATTACCTCCTCCTCCACTTTCCCACCCTGCTCCTGTCCCAGATTCTACATTCAACCCCCATTCCCAATCTTGCTCCTTCCAGCAAAAAGCCCAGGCTTATCCCTAATGTTCCTGCTAGGGGAACTGATCCTGCGTCCAAATGTTTGCCGGCTGTATGAAGGCGACTGCTGAGGGCAGCAGCAGAAAGGAGTAGCCAGCGGTAGAGGTGCTGCCTCCTCACACCTCTCAGTCAAATTGCATTTCAAAGCAATTGGGTAAATCCCATTTAAAGCGACTGAGAGGTGGGCCCTAAGATTCAGAACCTAAAGGAAGGCTGCAGCCCTCACACCGAAAATTTTCCAGTAACGCCTGAGTGTCCCCGCGTTACGTACCGAAGCGTCCTAGTAATCACACGGGACACTAGAAGCACCTATTGAACCAGACCAGGGAGTGCTTAGCTTGTTTTCTAGACCAAGGGCTTAATATTGGTACCGGAGTTCACTCTGAGGTAAGGGGGTGGCAAGAAGAGTACTGCCTCCTAGTAAAATCACGCTGCTAGACAATCCAAACATTGCTCTGGAAAACATGGTCAGCTGGACAAACGGAGCCTTGGAAAGCTAATTTCGTTATCAAACTGGAAGATGAGGCTGTTAGCAGTCATACTGATCCATAAAATAAAGGGAAAATCCTTTAGTAGAGATAGGGCAGCAGAGGAACTAACGTTGAGAGGGATTAGGGCTGCACTCCTCTCAGACCCCTGGCAGTCTGTACTACAGCACCATTGTCTCCTTTGATGCCCCAATCTCTCTTGTCGACATCAGCATACGGTGAGGAAGCAATGACACACGAGGTCTGTGCCTCACTTGGGGAACCTGTCAGCAGCAATCCTTGGCCTTTCTCCTTACCCTCACGTAGCTCCTACCCCACCTCTGCCCAGAGAAGGTGGGCTCAGCCCTGGTAGCGTTTCCACCCTCAGTGTAAAACAGCAGATCTTTGTCATCTCTTGGGCAAGTAAAGGCGAAGGAAAGCTGAAGTCTTGGGCTTGAAGTGGGAGTGGAGAAATCCCAGGACCCAGGCTTGCTCCTGCTCTCACTTTGGGCCAGTTTCATCTCTGGAGCTGGGGATTTTGTTTCTCTGAATAGAAACTACATCAAAACCGCAGCCTGGGAGCCATTAAAGGGCCCCCCAGAAGCCTATCTGCAGTCACGTTGAGCCTGTGAACAGCCTCAGCTGGCAAAAGTTGTTTCCTGAGAAGTGCCTGCTTTAAAATTGCAGTGCAAACCACTTAGATGGTTCTTTTAACTGAGATTTCAATTTCAAAGTAACGTCACTTCTTTTATCTTTTCAAATGTGTATAAATACATTTTACAGTGCTATGGAATCCCAAAATAAATACGGCGAAGTTTGGACCCAAATAAAGCGTTTTCCCAGTGTTTTGATTTCATTCCTGGATCTTCAAATAACTGCTAAGAAGGTAAAACTGCACATAAATGAAATACTCAGAGGTGCTCCTCTGATCCTTGAACTACCTGCCACAGACCCTCAAGCTAGGCCATCCCAAAGGGATCCTGTAGTTTGGATTTCATTATTCTTATTGTTGGGGGTAGGGGGTGGGGGGCTTTTGCTCCTGATGATAGGACTACAAGAGGGTTCTCCCAATACCTTACCAGCCCAGAGCAGTATGTCCATCGCAGCAGCTCTGCACTCAAGATTTCCCTCTGGTCTCCATTCAAAGTGCCACGAGAGCCTTCAGATCACTCCATGCGCTCTTAAAGGACAGTGACAAACGGAGTCAGCGACTCTCTCTTGCCACGTGCAGGCTCCTCGAAGCCACTGAAATCAGCAGAACTGAATCAGTGCTATGGCATGAATTGTGTTCAACAGTTATAAAAACATTGACAACAGCACATCTATAGCCCACAATAATAACCACAAGTAGCAACAATAAACGCTAATAACATTGCTTAATTACAGCCCACTTTCTTCAAACACAGCCTAAGCACAAAATCTGAATTAGCTGTGTATAAAAAGTTTTAGATGACTGTTATGTGGCTGTTGGGACCATTCAGGATGAAGGAAAGCCTGGCGTGTGTGCCACGTTTGGTCAGCACCCCGGTTTTAAACTAATTTGAACTGCTAAATGGCTTCACAGGAGCATCACAATACATTTAAAGGAAGACATCAAAGTTTGGTGAGGACATGCCTCAGTGCCCAGAGGTAAAGGAAAGGAGAATGAACTGGTGAGGAGCACGTGCCTCAGTGCCCAGAGGTAAGCTGTTCTCTATAAGCCAAACAATACCAGCTTGTAACTTTTAGATAGCCCATGTCTCCCTCGTGTTAAATGTTACCTGTTTTATGGACCACAGATACCCTACCACATTAGGGCATTTGCAGTTTAAAAGTTTCTTGACTAATTCTTGTTTTACTTCATTCTTGTTTTACTTCAGGGGTGCTCCATCTCTGGCATTCAAACCTAGTCAGGGGAGAGTCACCCTTGCTCCTGGCAGGGGTTTGGAATTAGGTGACCTCTGGGGTTCCTTCCCACTTAAAACAACTTTGAATTGATTGAGAAAAGGTCTTACCTTTTATAGCTTTATTGCTTTTATCTAGATACTCTCTTGGTGATTAAGTATACATTGAGAGCAAGTCCATCAAAGCTGGTGCAGAGGTGAGTTCTGCTAAAGCACAAAGAAACGCAGTGGGTTAGAGCATCTGCTTGGGTGACAAAGGGGCTGAATGCTAGCAGGCTGAGCAAAGTCTTGCATTTGGTTGTGCCATGCTGGGGACCCTGGCTTGCTGAGTAACACAAGGTTTCAGCAGTAGTGTGGGGGTGGGCACAAAAGCGTTCCCCAAAAAGGCTCAGTGCTGTTGATATTAATGAGGCACATCCAGAGCACACCTCCTGGCTGAAGGTACTGAAGAGACTGAAAGAGTGCAACACGGAGTTCTGCCCTTAAACAAGCTGGAAATCAGCATGGCCTTGCTTGGAGGTGTAACGCAGCTGGGAGTACACTTCGAGGTACCTGGACACCTTGGGAGCAATGAGGAGGCACACGGAGGCTAACGGGTTTATGACTCTTGCATCACAGCCCAAGACCAGTTTCTTTCCCTTCCAGACCCATCCTGCTTTAGTGCCCACGTTTTTTTACCATGAAATCTTTTAACCAGCAGCCAGTTTTTGCTGCGATTGTAGGCTCGAAGGCCAACAGCTGGTACAGTGTCCATACAAATCCTAAAAGCTATGTACCACGGTGGGCTACCGTGACTTGGTGCAATGCACTCAGGAATCACTGCTTACAAGTTAACTCACGGCTGAGTTTGAGCTACTGCTGTCGGCATCATAGGGACACTGCGGGGCATGGCTGAAGCATTTACACTACAGCAAGGCTACAGAAAGCCTGGTGAGTGGCCTAGTGGCCTTAAAAAATGCTCTTCCACTTGGAAAAGGCTCGGATAATCATGTGAGTCTAAACCCAAGCTATTAGGTTCTATTTGCAAATGACTGTATAATTGGGGTAAGACGTCTAAATGGAACTGAAATCGACCCTATTAACCGACTCGATTCTCCAGCCCTCCTTTCATTGACTTCTTTTTTGCAAATACAAGGGGAAAAGAAAATAAGGTAGCGCCGTGGCTCCATGATTTCTGCTTAGTGCACAGGATTAGCAATGAAATCTATTTCTGCTGGCCTTGTGGCCATATGCCTGCAATATGTGGAAATATATTTGCGGCTTTCTTGCTTGCTTTTTTTTGAATTCCTTTTGTTCCCAGTACTGACTGCCTGTCAGAGTGAGCCCTCCAGATTCCTGTGTGCTGGTATCCATGGGCTCTTTTCTTGCCAAGCTGCCAGTCTGGAGCGTCACACCTTACTGCCTTTAAAGATTGCCCTGCAGAGATAGAGGAAAATGGCAATTTTTACATGATGCAGTCTGGCGGCCCAGGAGATTTGAAGTCAGAACTGGTGCCAAGATTTACCCAGGAGAGCAAGCAGAGGCAAAACACAGAACCTGGGCCAAAGGAAAAAAAAAGAGAGGATTAAAAAAAACCCAAGCGAAGGAAGAGGAGAGGAGAAGGGAAAGGGAGGGAAGCGTGTCAGAGCAGCACCAGGCTTCGCAGCACAGGGCGGGACAGGGGGTTAAGCCGTGGACACTACATGTTGTTTGCATATGTTTGCTAAGAGGGTCAGGGTCCTGATGAAAGTCAAAGGGAAGAGGTTGGCTTTTTTTCCCGTGTCCCAAATTGTAGTAGATTGCAGAATGTAAATGAGACAATTATTACACCAATGCTCATCAAGCTGTGCTGGAAAGACTTCAATAGCCTGATGAATATGCATGCAAATTTGTTAATTAAGTTAATTATTCTGCTGAAAATTCATTTGTCTTCCAAGGACATTTTCCCAATGATTTTAACATGCTTGTGCCATTAGTCATGCTCCATGCTATTTAACAGTACTTTTTGCCCACTTTTTCTTTTTTCCTTTCTTCCTCCTTGCCTTTCTGGTCTATTCAGGGGTGGCTGTTTGCCTTTCGCTTTCATTAAAGCTTTAAAACCAGATGATTGCTTTTCTTAATTCAACCCCACAACACTGGAAGATGCTAGCAGCCAGCTCCATAGGAATCCCCCAAATCCAGATCTCATCCAAACACTTGCTTCATACATAAAACATCCCTAAAATGTCACCTAGGAAAAAGAAGTTGCAGGGTGGAGGCAGAGGGGGGACCTCTCTGGCATCATTAGAGCTGGAGTCTGACTGAGTCCACGCAGAGATGGGGAGAGATAAATGCATGCCTGCTGCAGGCGATCTCCTCTGTCGCAGCCTAGCTTTGGCACAGGAGTTATCTTGCTCTGGAAGGTGTGATCTCCTCACACCTCCTTCCCTCTGCCTGTACAGCGATACACAGAAACATATGCGTTCAAAGAGGAACAAGAACTGAGATACTTTTCTGTCACTGTGAGGGCCAAAAACTGTTGCTATGGCAACAAAAGGGAATCGTGAGTTTAAAACTCATGTCTAAATGGCAAAATGATATTATTTAAAGAAACAGAAGGATTCTTTTAAGGATTTTTTTAAAGCATGGTACCGTTACAACTTTGCACAATGACCCTCGCATCCATCCATCCACCCACCCACCCATCCGTCCGTCCATCCATCCTCAAGTCCCCGTCACCTGAAAAGGGCTGCTTTACATTTCTAATTGCATTAGGCTTTTGCTGTAACTAACTCCACAGCACTTGGCTGCTGTCTCCTCTAAGTTCTCCTCTTCTTTTTCTATTATTCACGTACTGCCTGTGGAAAACCAATGATCTGGTGTTTCTGAGCTCACGGGGAACATCCCGCTATGACCATGAGACGCTTCCCACTTTCCTACAGCAAGGATATGGGGACAAGCTTAACAGAAAGGGGATTATAAGGAAAAGGAAATGGCAGATAATGGAGTTTAAGAAAATTAATTGGCAAGATTTCTCTTTTGTGCAGTCCTTATACATTACACAGCCTGAATGGCACTGCAGTGTCACACAGATCGTAAACCAATTAGGATGATATTTTAAACCCTGTAATTTCTGTAATTCCATCTGCTTTAGATGGTTTAATTAGTGAAAGTTACAAAAGCCAAATATATTTGAATATTTTGAAATCAAGCCCAAAGGCAAGAAAGAAGAGTTACCAAAAACACTTGATGTGCAAGTGGGCATATTGCATGGGTATGTGGAAGAAGGGGAGGAAAGGCTTTCTCTTTGCAGTATTACTCGGTTTGTAAAGGGAAGGTGGGGTAAACAATATTAGTGATGATAGCCCAGTTGTGCAGAAGACTGTGGAAGGATCACCATGGACTCTAAAAGGACAAGAGCTCACTCCAAAAGACAGTAATATTCAGCACTGAGCTATTTTTCTAGCAGAGATATAACTGCTTTCTCAATCACCTTGACCCCAGCCCAGCTCCTCGCTGGGGACTCTTACCAAGCCCTTTCACTTGCAGTCTGTAGCTGGGGAACTCTCAGATACTTCTGACTTCAGGGTGTTGGAGAGGAAGCGCAGTCAGTGAGCATGGTTCTCTTACTGCCAGAAGCTCTGTCTGGAAGCCACTGACCCTACAGTTTAATTTTCCTGGTCTTTGGCCAGCAAGCCGGTGAATGCTTTGATTAAAAACGACTCCCCGCGCAGCCGAGTGACTGCACATGACTGTGCCCTGCTCTGACACTTGTAAAGGTTACCGGGGACCCAGATGTGAAGAATCAAACCCAACACTTTCAGGTGTGTTTCTGAACTTCAGCCAGCCGACCCATCACAGAGGAAAGCCGCTGTGCTGCTGAAAGCTGCTGCAGATCGCCCCAGAGCAGACCACAAGAAGGAGGATTTGCGTGGGAGAAGGCTACAAAACAACTCAGAAAGTCCCTCAAACATACTGGAAAGAAGAACGATCTCTTTCTCTCGATAAAGGAATTGATCAGAACTTCAAGAACAGCGGAAACCAACACAATCATTAGCCCCTCCGCAGGTTGTTCAGTGACTGCATTTCTCCTGCACAGCAGCTGGGTGCTATTATGGACCATGAGCAGCTCCAGACACCAGTGACTGGCAGCAGCGTGCTGAAGACGGGGTGTACACTAGTGTGACGTCTGTCACCCTCTGATTGAGGCGCTGTACGTGTCCAGAGCTGCCCGGGCTCACTCGGAAATATTCCAGGGTAAAACTATTACTCAGAAAAAAAGAACGGCTCGTCTTGCCCTGCCATGGGGAGAGGAGAACAGAAGTGAGCGACCCATGCACGGTGCCTCATACAGCTTACACAAGTCACTCGTGTTCTAGCTACTGTCAGAAATGTCACGTCAATGAAAATACCTCACATAACGACTACCAAACACTGGTGACGACACAGCAAAACGAAGGGGAAGCAACAATTTTAGAGCAGAGGTTAAAAATAAAGGGACCTACAGCTTCAGCATCACTTGGTCATGACAGGGCAACGGCAGTTTTTCACAAGCACCAGGAAAGGTTTTGCTAACAGAATGAGGCATGTCTTAACCTGCTTGCGTCTTTGGCCCTGTAACATTAACAATGTGGTTCTTTTCATTAGGAAGAGAACTGAAAAGAACCCCTTCCTGCCCAAAACACACAGCCTTGGCTTCGACCAAGTCATACCAGGAGCAGCTGTGAAGACGAAGGACACCCTCTGCTCTGGTATTACAGAATCACAGAGTTATTGATGCTGGAAAAGCCCTCTGAGCTCATCCAGCCCAGTCCATCACCTAACAGCACCACACTGGCCAGACCAGGGCACTCAGGGCCACAGCCAGGCTGCCCTTCAACACCTCCAGACACAGGGACTCCCCCACTGCCCTGGGCAGTCCATTCCAGGGTCTGATCACCCTTCCTGTGAGGAAAACAGAGCCATAAGTTTGTCTCCTGCTCTGTATAGGGCAGGCAGCTAGCTTGCTTTCCTCTCCATGGCCTGAAAGTTGCACCCAGATGTCCTTGTGACAGCTGGCAGCTGTCACTGCAGGCACAACGTGAACACACACTCATGAAGGGAAAGGGGAAAGGGTGGCCTGGGCTTGATCTTGAAGTTGCTGAGAAAAACGGGGTCTCTTGCTTTGTCACACGTGAAGTGTAAAGCTGGCAGATCACGGGCGATAATGGGGGCAAACACCATGCAGCTTTTCAGGTAATGTCTTCGGGGCAATGCACTTGCGTTACCCTCCCGAGCTCTGTTTGGGAATGCCCTGTCAAACAAGCTGGTCTGGGCGAACCACAGGCACGCTACCAATAGCAAATTCTGAAAGAAGAAGGAGCATTGCTTAGCAGCCGAGAGCTTCCTTCCACCGGGCAGCTCTGGCTCCTGTGTCCTTGCTTCCTTTTTCTTTCTCCTCCGGACTCCATCAACACACTGCAGGATGCCTTGCCTGCTCTCTGATGCTCCCTGACTCCACTGCAGAAATTGCTGCAGACACAATATTGGGCAAGCCAGCAGGAACGGGAAGTCAAACAATTATTCCAGGACAAAGCAGGGGAAAACAAAGATTACTACATTCCAGAACTCGGGACTACAGGGAAAGAAGTCAAGACAGCTATTCAGCTAACACAGTGCAACGTTACTGCCCCGTAAGGGTTAAAAAATTCCCCTCACAAGTACGTTACACAAAAAACCTCTCTGCACAGGCATGGCTACTGGAGTTAGAGATCAACAAGATGCTGGAAAGCCAGACTGTCATCTTCTGTGGAGGGATCACAGGCTGCTCTGCTTCAGCAGTCTCCCTGCTGTCCGGTGGCCCCAAGGCTCAGCGGCCCATGAACTCCCACAGGCAAATGCAAAGATTCTAGCTTCCATCTCCGATGTGAGCAGAAGCAAGAAGGCATCTTCCTACCTTCTACAAGGAGCAGCTCCTGTGCTGCTGCCCCTCCTGTTACTGGAAACCAATTCTAGCCAGCTCCCCACAAACTTTCATCGTCCCTCTGACAGCAGTAGTACCCACCAGCAGCAGCAAATTCTTCAGTGGGGCTGTCAGCAGCTCCTCTGTACCCTGTGAGCTGCAGCCTCTTGCCAGACCTCTGACCCACCACACAGATTCTGCAGAGCTGCAGCAGCTCTTTGGGTTCTGTCCCTGCCCTGAAGGAGCTCTGTGCCTCCCAGGCAGAGGCAGCAGAGCAGTTTTACTGGGTCACGGAGATGACATCCAGCCCCGATGTTTTCTCAGAAGCCACCAGAGCAGCAAGTATATTTCCACTTGTTTCTGACACTGCCTAAAATCCCGAGTGGGGTCAGCTGCCCTGACTGGTAATCTCTGACAGTAGCTTTAGGTGGAGGTTAAGCCTCCGTCTCCTTCCTGCCTCGTCCTCCTGCCTTTTCCCTCCAAGAACTACGACGCAGCGTGCAGTCAACCTTTACTTGGAGCTGCAGTGCACTGTTCCTCACTGCGGTGACCCTCAGAGAAGTACTCTAGTGTCCTGAGGGACCATTTCGCTCAGTGTATTTCCCCTGGACGGCACAGACAACCCCTGCGCTCCCGCCTTTTCCCTCTGTTGCCTCCCTTGCTAATTGTGGCTGCGAGGCAGAGGTGATAAAATGCAGTCAGTAGAGAGTTGCCCAGTCAGAGCCTTCAGTGACAGAAGAGACTGAAAGGAGCGTTGACTCAGCACGCTACTGCAGCACTGGCTTTCTTTTCCTTGAAAAATTAAGTTCAGCCTATTTGGGGAAAAAGAAAAGAGTGGGGGGAGGGAAGTGGCCATAGACTGCTCAGTGAATTAGTCACAGCAGATTTTGGCTCCCCCGAGGCTGGCAAAGCTACAGAACTCTACCTAATCCTGTCGCAGTCTCAAAGTTAATACGGTAGCCCACTCTCATTCTGTGCACCGCAGCATTTGCTGTGCCTTCCCCTCTGAGGAAAGACTACGCGGAACCGCAGGGTGCGGGTGCTGAGTGCAAGAGCTCGTGAGCATCACGGCTAGAAAAGCCCGGGCAGGTCAGAGGATGAAGGACTCTCATGACAGACCTCCCAATGATTGGCAGAACTTTGCTAGGCAGACACAGGCTGTCAACACGGCAGTCACAACCGGACAAGAGCTCGGCATTTATGGCACCGTCTGCCAGTGGTTGCTGCCTTCTTCTCTCCTTGGCTTCCCCTCCGAAGGCCAACTCCATCCCACTCTGACAGCACAGCTGTGTTGGTCAGAGCTGCGACGAGATGTGTTCTCCACGAGTGTAAGCTGCTAGCACACTCTGGCATGTTAATCTTCTCCAGTTCTAACACTTGCAGTGAATAAACCTCTTACTGCAGACTGCCACAACCTCCCGTTTGTCTTCTGTTCTAGGCGGAGAAACACGGTATGTGTCTGCGCTGCAGCCGCAGACAGCGAGCCCTGCCCACGGGCCAAGGGAGATTTAAACCAGCAGCCGTGCGAGGGCAGAGCCACCCAGCAGACAGACAGACAGGGAGCTCCGGCTGACCATTCCCAGGTAGCTCGGATAAGGCCAGCCCAGAGGCGCCACTCTCGGATAGCCACACACTCGAGCGTGTCACGAGTCTCGCCGTACCACTGACGAATGTCTCGCTCCTGTGAGCCTGTGAGTTTCTTGTCAGTGACAAGATACTTGGGATTTCTCCTGGAAATCCCAGTACCTCCAAGCCATGCAACTGGTGTCAACAATCTCAGCACCTGCTTTATAAAACGAGAAAGAAAAAGTAATCCTGCAACCAGGAGAGCAGTGAGTGAGTGAGACCTCCCTTCTCAAAACCCAAGAATGCAGACGAAAAGACAAGTGTCTCTGGGGATGTTTTGGAGAGCTGGAAGCACAGCGTGTTCCTCGCTGTCTTTGGATTTACTCCATGCTTCCTACAAGCCCTCATCTGCTGGTCTCTGCAGTGTCTGCAAGAGAAGTTCTGTCATGCTGTGTGCTTTCACTGAGCTGTGGGTTCTCGCACGCTCCCGATGCTAGGGAGTACCTGTCTCTGAGAACACAAACCCAGCTACATCCACAGTTTAGACGGCGTTTACTGCAGTGAAAGATCACTTTAAGCTAACAGATCCTGAGCAATCCTGAGCAAACCTCGCGTTACGGCCTCACAGCTCCTTGTCACCGTGTCACTCAATTGCTGGGTCCGAAGGAACAGGCACACACTATGATCTGAGCTTGTTCAGTGAACAAATAACAAAAACAAACAGACTGGGACGGAGGGCTCAGCAGGTACCACGTGGACGTGGAGAAAGGAAAAGGAGGGGTGGAAAAACTCCAAAGGAAACAGCCAGCCAGCAAACCAACGCTTACTGTCATTCCACAGCTCCCACGAACAGAAAGGGAAGGGGTGCAACAACACTTGCAAGTGCACACATCACTAGAAAAATCCTGGAGGTCACTGTACACTGATCCCAAACCCTCCTGTACCGATGTTGACCTACACGGCCTTGACCAGAGCAGCCCAGGGTTAGCTTTCAGCGGGTTGTTGTGACTTTGCTTTCAACGGGAAGAAGGGACAAAGCAAGATGCTGACGACACAGAGCAGGTAACGCACAAAGTCACTGGAAGGGAGTCAGTCCCTCAGCACGACATGTCGTGTTGTGCAATGCCAGTTATCCTATTAAAGATTTGTTTGGAAAAATCTCTGCCAAATACAGACTCCTTGGCAGAGGTGGTGAGGGCACTGCCATTCCAGCCTTTCCTTTCCTCTGCTCTCTCGTCTTTCCCTTCTGCTCCCTCACTGCCGACACCCATCCCCTGCTTACAATCTCAGCTGTATTTACTACCATCAGCAAATGTGTCAACGATGCAGCCGGGGTGGTTAACATTCTGCTTAGCCAAGATCATCAACCTTGAGCTTGCAAATGTTGCTGTGAGCAATGATGGCTGCAGACAGAGGTTTTCAATTAGAGCCATGCGAGTGTCGAATGCGAGCAGCTGCTGGGCGGGATGCAGCATCTTTAACATTTCAACACAAGTGCACAGGCACTGGAAAAGGGAGAATCAAATGTCATTGAGGAGTCAGCAGTCAAACAGGGTGCAGAGGACCCGATCTGCATTTCTTGGACGGCTAATTAGGTCACAGGGGTTAATGTGTTAAAGAATGGTCTGTCTATTGTTTCGTTGGCTGTCAGAGCCTATCTCAATCAAGCGTAACTGCAGATCACAGGGAAACTGTCTGAGCAAAATCAGAGCCCTTGTTCGGCCTCAGTTTAAAATACTCTGCAGCCTAAGTGCCACGGTGAGTGAAAGTCCCACTGGGAGCCGGGGGGGGGGAACTTTCTTGTGAAAACCCAGGGAACTCCTCACCAGAGCCAGTGGTCACTCTGGAGTACCAGATCAAGGGACAGGGGTGGCATCATTTTTGGTTTTCTCCTTCAGTAAAGCACATCCAGTACCACACTGCTTCAGCAGCAGCCTCAGATTTGTGTCCCTGCAATACATCCAACAGCAAGAATGCCACTGTCACAGAGGGCACGCTGCCCCGTGGCACAGGGCTCAGCACTGTAGGGCATCACTTGAAACTGAGCTCATGCACCTATTCCACCCCCTAATTCAGCGGCGAAAAGAAGGTAACTCACTCCAGAGTTACTCACCTACATCCAGCTGTGATCTAAGTGCACTCTGTGATCCCCAGCAAGCACAGCACGCAGCCTGCTCTGGTCTCCCCATGTACTGGGACCAAACCAGCTGGAAAACCTCATGTACTGACCCGAGACTTCTCCTTTCCTCTGGCTGTGCTCCCCCAGTAGAAGGACTGCACCACATGAACAACGAGTCTGTAGAAGAACTATACTGGTAGAAGCAGCAGCTAGAGTTTCTTGTTTCCTTCTTATTTAGCAGAGGGTTTGGTGAAGCTGAGCAAGTACTTCACAGTTCTTAATTTATTTAATAGATCTCGGAGTCCTCTGTCTGCAATATGTCCCTCCGTTACTTTTTTGTCTTCTTTCTTTTTGTGGTTCTCAAAAAATTAGGAAAAGCTCAGGCACAGGGTTCCCCCCCTACTCCTTTGAGATGATACTATAGGGTTTTTTCCATCTTCTTCTACCCACTTTTGGTATTTTTCTCTGTCTCAGTTACTGCAAATACTGGAAGGGTTCTGTTACCATTTCTGTTCCCAACCAAACGAGGCTCATGAGCAATTTTGAACAACCATCTGATCTGTCAGTTTGGGCAGATCCAACTGGTTATTACTGGAACAGAAGTTTCTTGCCTCATGTCTCCCACCGAGAACAGTGACTCTCAGAAGTAGGATGCTAGACAAAGATGGCATTTAAAGGTCTTATTTTTCCTCCTAATATTCAGCTCAGATTTGCAGTTCCTACAAACACACCAGATAGGAAACTGCTTCGTGAAATCTGTGTGTGAAAGTCAGCATCATCCTTCTGATGTCCACAGCTCCTCCCTATAACATCACGTGTGGAGCAGGAGGTCTCCCCACAAGGTCAACGTTCTTACCCAGCAATGAGCCTTACTTAAGCTGTAAGCAGTAGCAAGTAAGTAAGCAGTAGCTGCTCTAGCTACTGTAGGGGCAGGAACCGTGGGGTTTGTGGGCTTCCCCTCATCTGTGTAAATGCTTTACTAAAGCACAGGAGCAGTCACTGGGGGAAGTGCTGTCGCATCTGAAGGTTTGCTGCTGTCTTTCTCCCCAGCGGTGATGATGTAACTCATCCTCTCACCCTGCTCTCCCGTGCAATTCGCCCAGTTAGTCTACGGAAGATGTGGTGTAACGGAGAGTAGAGCTTTTGAGCGGAGTCATTACATTTCTCCCGTGGTTTCCAAAGGTGTTTGGAAGGAGACCATCACCCACCAGTGGTCTACAAGAGTTATAAACTCTCCCCACCAGCACCACGCTTCAGAGCTTTAGCTGGCCATCACACAGAGCAGAAGACACTGTGTTTTCTCAGCTACCCTCTCACCTTTTGATCTCTCAGCATGATTCCTGGGACCTTTTTTGCCTTCTGCCATTGAAACAGCAGAGTCTGGCCACAGGTATGAGCAGAAGGGACCACTACCCACTTTTGGGAGACCTGTAAGAGTCCAGCACCTGCTGGAGGGACCGAAGCCCCAGATCTTCAATTTTCCCTTATTTTCATGGTTGTCAGCCTTCTACTACTTGCTCTGAGTTTGTAACAGCATCTCAGGAGAGCTCTGTGGTGTGTGACGATGCATGGAGCTCCCTATTGATCCTCCATCCCTTACAACACCTAATTATTGTGCCTAAACAGCTGAGGAACAGCAGTGCCCACACGCTCCTGTCACTGCCTCGCATTAAGAACGCCTCTAGTTAGTAAATAGTGAGCGAGGCTTGAAGCTTAATGATGCAAAGTTTTGGGGAAGAGTCTGGATCTGCTAGGGCTGAATTTGCACAGCAGCCTGGCAAGCCCAGACTGAGCACTGCTCTGCACCTCACACGCTGCCCTGCGCTCAACGCTATTCTCTAGCAGCCAGGGCTGTGAGCTCGTCTGCCATGCTTTTGGTCTGGCAGGCTCACTCCGGTTCCCTCGAGCACAGAAAGTCTGTGGACAACAAACTTGGGGCACCAGCTTTCAGGTGCCTCCCCAGGACCCTTCAGGTCTGGAGCAAGAAAAAGAGAATCACAGATCTCTTCAAATGGAAGAGACCTGTGAGATCATCAGGTCCGAGCGTTAACCCTGCACTGCCAGGTCACCACCAAAGCCTATCCCTAAGCACCATGTCTGCGTGTCCTGTGAATGAACACCTCCCGTGATGGTGACTCCACCATGGCCCTTGCAGTGCAGGAATCCTTCCCAATATCCAGCCTAAACCTCCCTGACACGACTTGCAGTCCTAAAATGTGATGCCAGCACAGATTTCAAGGGATAACAAGGGACTCAGGCAACATCACTTGTTGTTGTCCTTTCCTCCCTTCTCTCCCCAAAACACAGCCGAGGTGGGAGGTCACCCCGGGGTGCGGCGAGGCTGGAGGCTGTGGCACTCGGAGCCACTGTTCCTTCCCATTCCAGCTCCCTGGCTGCAGCTGGCACAGCAAATGGCTGCTTTCTCACCACGGCAGTTGGTTTCTATTGTTTCCACCGGGCATCAATAGGCTCCCGACGCTCCATTCTATCCCACGTAACAGCGAACGCTCCAGCAAGCTGCCACGCTGTTTGTCCCTGCCAGTCCCTGGGGCACTGTGGTGGAGGCCGTGTTTTTTCTCCCAAGAAATGGCAGGTGCCTGCTCTTTGACGAGGTGAATTTAAGTCTAGCACGGCAGACGCACCGGGAAGAAAATATTCCTCGCCTGGATTGTGCCTCTGGCGTGAACAGCAGCGTTTGCACCCGGTACTTCCCGGCTGCTCTGGGCACTTTGCATCGGGCAGGGAGAGAAGTTACCATAACCTGGGAAGCGATGCCGACCCCATCAGTAGCACAGGCAGGACTGGGACCCTCAGACCCTCGACCTTCCTTCTTTCTTCTTGTTCTCCCCATCTGCAGCCTCCCCACAGCTGTTTGCCCTCTTCAAGGAGCCGAGCAGGACGGGCTGCACCCCTTGCTTGCCTTTCCCCTCCCTTTGGCTTTTGCTATTTGCTCTCTGCTCTCCCTGGTGATTCTTTATCCTTGCACCACCTTCATCTGCTATTCCCTGCCAAGAGCATCTGTATTGCCACTGTGGCATCCCCTGCTCCCAGCCTTGCTTGACCACAACCCCAGGAGCAGCCATTCATCTTCCTCTATAGCTGCTGGTGACTGCCCCAGTGCTTTCTGCAGAAGCCTCCTTCTCCTATGATTTGGAAGCCCCAAAGTCCCCAGTGAGTTGTGAGGAAGCACAGTGTGATGCAGAGAGGCTGACCTTTCTGGTGAGAGCTGGCTGAACACTGACGAAAGCCTCCATTCCATGTGTTTTTCTGCTCTTCAGTGTCCTACTTCTCGGGGAGCGCTGCCCGTCTGCAGGAGGGGGGCCGACCTTGGGAAAGGAACACAAGACACCTGCAGTGAGAAGGGAGCAAAGGACGGGGGGGGGCTTTCGCTGGTGAGAAGCACCCCCACAGAACTGCAGCAACTTTGGCAGCTCTGAGAAATCTCCGTGAAGCCCTTTGCTTCCTCACAAGTCATGGACAAAGGATGAAGCCTGCTGTCCTCACACGGAGCCAGCGTGGGGAAATCCAGAGAGCGGGACATCGCTTTCTCCCTGAGCAGGACTGCCCCTCAGCCGAAGGCTGCACAGGCTGCAGGGAGCTTTGGCAATCAATGCTATGAAATGAGGTGGTCTCCCCAGCCCCTGTCACACCAGTGGTCAGTAAATACAGTCAGGAAGCCACGCAGACAAACAGCAAACCAACACTCTGAGAAAGAGCAGGGGTCTGCCACACGGTGCAAACCCATCCTGCAGAATGCAAGGCTTTCCACGCTGAAGGAAAGACTGAAGGCAACCGGCAACAGGACGAGAGGGCAGAACCTGAAGCTGCCAGGGGAGGGTTAGGTTGGATGTTAAGAAGCCCTTCCTCCTGCAAAGGGTGCTCAGAGCCTGGACTCCCCAAGGGCAGTGGGGGAGTCCCCGTGTGTGGGGGTGTTGAAGGACAGCCTGGCTGTGGCCCTGAGTGCCTGGGTCTGGCTGCTGGGGTGCTGTCAGGTCATGGCTGGGCTGGCTGAGCGCAGAGGGCTCTGCCAGCCTCAGTGACTCTGTGATCCTGTGAACAGGTGAGGCTGAGTCGATACCCCCCAGTGATTTCAGAATTCCACAGAACTGCGATGGGCTGCCATTACCGCTCATTTAAGCAACCAGACCCCCCTCTTGATCTGCTGGTCACACTATGGCCAACCAAGGACATCCTGTGCCTGCAAAGCCTTTGCCAGAGGTGGTCCTAATCCATTTGACCCAATTCACTTCTAAAATTCACATTTTTCTCATTGGTCCCTTTTTTGTGAGAAAGGGAAGGTAACCAGAGCCAAGAGTCCCACATCTTTAGCTCCCCTCCAACTAAGTTTTTCCACCCCAACAAGCGTTTTGCAGGTGCCCGCCCCATCCCCAGCATTCACAGCTCACCTCAGGAGCCCAGAAAGGTCACTCCTATCTAAATGCAGTGATTTCCAGCAGAGGCATTCCTCCCGTTCCAACACACGACTCTGTAACGCTGCACTGTGTGTCTTCCTTACCCCACTGTGATTTTCATCCCAGCTACGTGGTCAGAGAGCGAACGTTTTGGTAATTAATTTCTATAGGGCCAAGAAAGATCAGCTTTCTCCTGTTAGTAACTGGTCATTCACACACGACACTTACTGGTGTAGCTGGGCTGAAATTTGTACATGTTGGGAGATAAAACCTTAGCGAGACCCAGGGCCAAAGCCAGGCGCAATTGCAATGCATCCTCCCTGGGTTTGTGACTTCTCCTCTGAACCAGTGCAAAGCAAACGCGCGCAGCGTTCTCACCGGCACGTATGGTGCCCGACAGTCAACACTCTAAATTTTAGACGATGAGGGAAACACGCGAGGCAGGCTTTGCAAACAGAGCGCGCTCCCCAGAGAGCGCGGTGGCTGCCATGCCGTGACACCACCGACAGCATAACCGTATAGTCCTGCCTCTGCTAACGAGTCTTAGAGCAGAATCAAGGCTGACACGTTTAACTACCTTTAATCTCTGTTCTAATAGGATTAAATCCCTTATTCATAGACATTTGCATTTCCTGTAGTATGATGCAAAGGTGGGATCCTGCTTCATTCAGTGACCACACTCGTTCTTACAGAAGGGAAGACAGCTCATCGCTCTCCACCGAGGTGCTCACTGATGGCCTCGGGTATTTATCCACGTTCAGATGTTTCTATAGAGGAACTCTGGTCCTTCCTCTTATTCCTGCTAATCACAGCCTGCAGCAAACACGGCCACAGCATTGTGAATAACCAGGAGAGTAAAGTTCCTGGGTTTTTCGAACAGTTGGATAAATATTTACCCAGATTTGAGGCAAACTCACATCCCAAAGGCATTTCCAAGTTTGTATGGAAAGCCTTAAAGAAGCCCTAACCGAATGGCAGTGGGAATGTGTGCTGCCTCTGCCCCCACCGCAGCGAAGGCTCTGCTGCTCTTCCACGGGCCTGCGGCGCACAGCGCACCGCCGGCCGAGCACAGCGCACCGCGGGCCAAGCACGGCGCACCGCCGGCCAAGCGCTCTCTGTTCCACAGGAGGAGGAACACTACATTGTGAGGAAGCCTGTGCACAGAATCCTTGCCAGAGCTACCGTGATACTGAGCCTGGGAGCTCCTGGCCAGGGGCAGTGGGACTGGGGGGTTCGGCCCAAGAAGACTTCCCATCGCTCGCTCAGAGACTCGGTGGGCAAGGCTGCACGGCGCCGGGAAGCTCCATCAGAGCC
>VZRI01006998.1:343652-413364 GCA_013397515.1 Upupa epops
CACCCGCAGCCCCCGCACGGCCCCCGCCACCGCTTTCCCACGCGCGAGAAGTCGTTCAGGAAGGGTCACTCGGGAAGATGCTCCTGGGGGAGCTCGCCAGTGCCTCGGGAGTGTCAGATGCATCTTTCCCTGGTGGGAGAAAACAGCTGCTGGCGGAGGCAGAGCCGGGGACAGCCGAGCCGGGAGGAGCGTGAGCGCGAACTCCAGCCCGGTCGAGACAGCCCTGCGGCTGCGGAGCGCGGCGGGGAAGCCCTCACCTTAGCGAGTGAGGGGTGGGATGGGCGCCTGCCCTCCGCCCTCTCCTTCCAGAGGCTCTTCGAGGTCCCTTCCGGTCCCTAAGGATCCTGTGGCTCCGTGATTCTCCCGCCCCAGCCCTGCAAAACACAGAATACCCGAGGGAACGACACCGCAGGCAGGCAGCCTGAGAAGAGCTCTCTGACGGGAGCCGTTCCTGCCCCAAATCACTGAGAGCCTGGCTCCTTCGTACTTGGAGCCTCCTTTCTCGTGCCAGATGAGCTTTAACGTGGCCGTCACGGGCAGGCTGGCTGTGCCCCTTGGTGGCCTGGGCTGGCCGATGTGGTGGTGTCAGGTTGTGCCCTGGGCTGGGCTGGGCTGGGCGCCCTCGGAGGGCTCTTCCCGCCTCACTAACACTCATGCGGGCAGGTCATGCCTTCGCGCCCCCTCGCTCTGCAGGGAATGAAAGGTCAGTCCCTGATAGTTCTGCGAGGCAGTGTGATTCGTTTACACCGTGCATTTAACAGCTCCAGGGACCTGGGATGGATTAAATTAGTGATTTCACTGTTGTTCAGTCAAGCCAGACCCCGGTTCCCAGGGCCAGGACAGGGACCATAACCCAGAGGTTGTAACTTTTTCCGTCCCACTTCCAGTCCTACGCAAGCTGCCACCAAGGGCCTAGTTGCAGGCTTGTCCCCAGCACCAGCCTGGCCTGCACTGCTATTCCAGAGGTGAACACCCACAGAGAGAGGGGTTGGTCACACACAGAGCCAGCCTGGCCTGCACTGCTATTCCAGAGGTGAACATCCACAGAGAGAGGGGTTGGTCACACACAGAGCCAGCCTGGCCTGCACTGCTATTCCAGAGGTGAACATGCACAGAGACAGGGGTTGGTCACACACAGAGCCAGCCTGGCCTGCACTGCTATTCCACAGGTGAACATCCACAGGGGTTGGTCACACACACAGAGAAATTTTTCTAAAAGACCATTTGAGTTGGACTTTGTAAAGCCAGTTCAGGAGGAAAGCTACTGTGCATCTTCACGCCCTGGCAGAACCTGCCCCTGAGGGGGATCACCACAGGATTATCCATGGGTCCTGAAGATGCAATTTACAGTGAGTTCCAGATGTGGGATGTTTGGATCCTCTGTGTGAGATGAGAGAAGGAAGAGGAGGTGGCACAGCTGGTCCAAGGGAGATCCTGTGAGTTACATCCACACATCTGCTGAGGAGCAGTTTCCAGTCCTTTCACCATGGACATCCTTGCACGTCCAAAGGCATTTAGACAACTGAATGGATTATTTCCCCAATGTAATTCTACTGCTGTTAGAGAGTCTAAACAAAATAAAGCTCTCTGGGAGACAAACACAAACAGAAGAGAGCTGGTTAGGAGAGCAGCATGGTTGGATTTAGATGGGCCCAGGATCACAGGCATGGGGAACACTACTAGATATAAATAAAATAAATACAAATGGCCCGGTGCTTCCTTAAGCAAGGGAGAATCAGAGCAAAACAGCCTCGCAAATCAATCATCCATTACAAACCAGAACATATTGGCATCTCAGTCTGCAGTCACTCAGGATGGGGGCGAACTCTCCCGATGCCAGCTTTGCTCCAGGCTTTCCGAGACATCTGGTCATTTCACCGAAAGGTGAAGACTCCGAACAGAAGTGAACGCACATGAAAATTAATTTGAAAGATCGGGGAAATCCTCTTGCTGGAGCTGTTGGGTTGATTTCAGGGAAGAAGGGAACGGGAGTCAGTGCGGTGCAGCACATTGACTAAGCAGCAAGCGTGGGGGTGCGGGGGGAGGGAGGGGGGGAGCCAGAGAAGCTGAGCCCGCTGTGCAGAGCAAACCCAGCATCCGCAGTGGCCTTCTACCGTGTTTTCATAACCTCCCTGGAAAGTTGGCGACAAACTTCCCCAGACCCAGCCGCAACACGAGAGGTCGCTCCTGGACAGGATTGCTGCGCCGGCAGCTCCCGGCCGGTCCCACCCCAGCAGGGGCTGCCCTGCCCTGCGCGGCGCTCGGGTCGCCCCAGTTCGCAGCCTGGGTTGGAGGGTTTGTGCCGACTCGCAGCCTTCTCATTCACACGGACACGGGCAGAAGCGCTGCCTTTGCTTTCTCCTTCCCTTGGGGAAACAGGGGGTATCAGACAGCGGGGAGCGTGAGGGGCGAGAACCCAAAAATGAAGACCACTGCATGGAAAAGACCCAACTCCGGGCACGGCGTCCAGCAGCCAGCTCCACGGACGGTCCCCCAGCTGTTTGCACTCTGTCTTCAGCAGCTTTAAATCTGCCTCTGCCTCTGCCAGGCTCCTCAGCCACGGTTACTTTGCCTCTGTGTTATTGCCCCCTTTCCAGGCTCTGAAGCGATGCTGCCTTTCTTAAACGTTGGCCCTCAGCTCTTCCTTTAAATGTGCGACTCTTCCTGGCGCAGACGGCTTGCTCTCATTGAAGGAAAGCTCCTCATTTTGTTAATAAACCTCACATTTTCAAAGAAAGAAACTGAACCCCCTCTTCCAGCTGAACAGTGATGCTGGGTTGGAGGTGAACATGGCAGATCCCTGTGGCGCCTTGCGCTTCACGCTGGCTCTGCGTGGGCTTGAGGCAACATTTGCTGCACCCGAATCGTGGGGTGAAAACTCGGCCTCATTTGAGTCAATGATTTTTTAACTTGGGGTTTTCCCCCTCTTTCAGCCTCAGCAGGGCTGTGCCACGCCGGCGCCTGCGGGATCCGCTGCCGTTATCTGTGTGACTGCTGTGAAAAGGGCCAGATGGCCGTATCCTTTGCCACATGGCAGCACAAACGAGTATCTGAGAGTTTTATTGTTCTTCCCCATCAATCGTAAGATGTTATGTTGTGTGATGGCACCATAAAATATTCAGGTGAAGTCCCTGCTCTAGCACAATCGACAGGAAAGCATCGCCTTCATCTTAAAGGGGCAGGATTTCACCCTGCGAAGGTGCGGAAGGGCAGCTCTCTAGGGTGGGGGCAGAGGGCACTGGACTTACTGAAGCTCGAGTGCCAGAAGCAGCTTTGGTGCTGTGGCACTGAGGCCAAACTCACACGGCCACGAGGGCAGAGGGCATTGCCCTCTGCTGCTCTTTCCAGATTTTGACTGCTTCTCCACACAAGCCCCTTCTGCTTTGTGCCACACAAACAGAACGCTGGGGCTCGGCCTCCCCCAACTCCCTTTCCCCTGAGGTAAAGAACAGCTGCCCATCAATTCATGATAACAGGCAAAGCTGGGCAGCTTACGATAGACACGGGGTCTGCCTTGCCCCCATTACATGGTCATGTCCTGAGGAAAGGGGTGAGCTCTCCTCTAGCTCCTCAGTTTGCTGTTATTCAGCATCCTGTTGTTACAGCAATTCTGTCAGCGCCTGAGGAGAGCGTAGCTCGAATTGCCATTATGGAGGAAGCAGTTATGGAGGCCAGAATTGGAAGAGACTTTAACAATCATCTAGCTGCAACCCCCCTGCACAGCCAAGGACACCTCCGCTAGGTCAGCTTGCAGCATACTGTTTGTAGGCACCCAGCAGTGAATTTAATGCCATGAGAGCCGGTGCTTTACACCAAACAAGTCCCTGCACTATACCCACTGGTTATGATTTTAGTCATAACTTCTCCTCAGAAACAGCACAGGATCACAGAGTCATTGAGGCTGGAAAAGCCCTCTGAAGAGATCAAGCCCAGCCTGTAACCTAGCATCACCACAGCAGCCAGACCAGGGCACTCAGGGCCACAGCCAGGCTGCCCTTCAACACCTCCAGACATGGGGACTCCCCCACTGCCCTAGGCAGTCCAGTCCAGGCTCTGAGCACCCTTTCCCTGAGGAAGGGCTTCCCAATACCCAAGCTAACCCTCTCCTGGCGCAGTTTCAGGCCCTGCCCTCTCTTCCCCTCACTAAGCTCAAGGACTGAGGAGGGATTCTGGTAACCAGCACCGAGGTGCCCACATGGCCCCAGACAGTTTTGCTGAAATTTTACTCACCGGTTGAAATCAGGGTCCTGCTTCATCCTGCCCAGGGTCCCGTGTGATCTCTGTACTCAAAGGCTAACTTGTTAGGACAGCGTCCCCACGATGCTGCTAGCTGTTTGGGTGCTTACCTGCTCCCCAGGGAGAGGACGTGGTTCGTGGTCCTTCAGTCCTTCCATTCTGCTACCTATCGAACGAAGCGCTACACCTCCCCTCAGGGAAAACCCACACAGTTCTGAGCTTAGAGACAGGGCAACCTGCTACCCTGCTGCAGACATTTGGTGGCTTCACTTGGAACAGATCTAACACTGTTAGACGCAGTCTCTCGTCTTCCACCCGCTCCGCAGACATCAAAACCAGTGCTTCACCCTGTTCTGTAATCTGCTACTCTACCCTCTCTACTGTCTCCCTGAGTTTAATACTGACCGGGCGTCCTGATGCCCGATCAGGTAACGGCTCCCCGTTCTGTGCCACCCTCCCAAGCTCTACAGCACAAAACGCGAATCCCAGCCTCCAGCCAGACTGTTCTGATTGAACAAGGTGAGGGATGCAGCCTGCCCGGTCCCCACGCGCCCCGCATCGAGAGACGACGTGTGCCAGACTACATCCCCGCTGAGAAGTGGTCTCTGTGCTGGATGAAGTGACCAATGTTTTACTACTCCCTTTCTCTTTCTGAGTGGAGCAGGGAGCAGCATCATGAGGGCTGGATTACACAGCTCCCAGCAAACCCAGAGGAGTGTTGAGATGACAGAAATTACCGTAGGTTACCGCCGATGCAGACGGTCCAGTGTGACCGCGGAGGCTCCCCCCGTGGTCAAAACGATGGGAAAGCATTGCTGGGACCTGCAAGGGGCGTTAGAGACGCAAAGGGACATCTACTGACGGTGCTGCTGTCCACCTTCTACTCCCTTGGCCGTGGAGATGCAGGGAGTTGAAGAACATCTTCCACAGGCACTACACGGCCGCTCGTGGAACGCAACCCTTCCCAAAACACTGCGTAAAGCTGAATAATTTCACCTCCATCCAGCCTGAAACGGGACTGCAGCTACGCAGGCCGATGGTTTCGGAGCAGGAGCACCCTCACAGGTGGTTTCATCCAATGCTGATGCAGCCATGTCCCTGGAGTAGGAAAAATACCCCCGCTCTACAGCGTTTGCAGAGGAGGCAGCTGCACCCCGCAGCCTCCCAGCGGCCAGATTTCACACAAGTCACAGGCTCTGGTGGAAGTGTCCGTCCCCCACACACACGCTCACACCGCTTCATTCCCACACACACGAGAACGCGTCCCTCCTGACTGACGGGGCAACGCACGACGTGCCCGCGCAGCAGGCTGACAGAATGCTCTGAGCAGGATTTTGCAGACACTTTTTATTCCAAAAGTTGTGTTTTTGTAAACCCGACAGTTTCCAAACGAGTGCAAGTGAATACAGGTGAGCACGAGCCTCTAAATACAGGTGACACCGACAAGAGTAAACACCCCCCTCCGCCCAGCAGGCCACAGAACGAAGCATTTTGCCACACAGGAGCAACAGCTAAGAATGAGGAGCGATGGCAGCGGGCGCCCTGCTGCAGACACAACCACAGAGCGGTTACAGCCCTCATGCCAGTTCAATCAACGTACGCTACGCCAATCGCATCCCGCCCTCCTTCGTGTCCGAGAAACCCCAGCAAGTGGGTGAGCCTGGGCACAGGTAGGGACTAGTTCAGTGACTCCCCTTTCCCCTCCAGTGAAAAAGGCATTATGCATTCCTCCCACGCCACCAGACTCCGTGCCTGAAGCTGGTGACAGTCATTCCATGATGAGACCCCATGAAGCAGGAGACGTTCAGCACAGTCAGTACTACCTACTGAACACCTCTGCACAAGTGCTGCTGCCAGCACGGCCAGTGACCCGCACAACACCAGCCTGTTCAGAGGGCCCTTCGACTCCGCATCAAGGCAGACAGCTGTCACGGGGCACCGCCAAAGCCTTTGCTTTGAGACGAAAAGGTTGTGGCGTGCTTTATGGGCTTGGGCTTCAATCAAGTGCAACTTCTCTCTCACTCTAAGTGATCTGTGAGGTGACCTCAGCGCAGAGGCTGCCGCAGTGTTCTCTACAGTTTGCTGGTTTCCCCGCAACTGAACAAACCCAAACACGAGGTTTATTCGGGAAATCATAGCTTGCAGTTTGCTGGTTGCAGTGGTCAAGAAGCAGAGCGTACCAGCCATCAGTGCCGAGTACACGGGCTGTGATGACTGGTTATAAAATAAAACCATCTGCAAATGACTGCCTGAAGATCACTGCACGGGCTAGTGGCCTTTCTGGTCAAATGCCGAGCCGACACTCCGATTGGCTGAAAGCCCTTCCACCTAACGGGTGCAAACAGTGACGGGAATAAATACTGACCGATACGTGGTACTAGCAGACACTTAGTCCGGGGACGGGAGGGGAGAGCAAAACCAAACAGCTACGTGGTGCTGGTCTGCTTTTTAAGATTGGAAGTTACAATGAACTTGGCAAGAAAGACCAAGAGTACAATCCCTTCTGGAGCAGAATTCAAGTTTCTGGAGTCTCAGCAGCTGTTACCTGACCTCTATGGAATGAGCTAGGCTGCAGCCTTCACTCACGTTTCTCCTGCGCCTTCTACCGCAGAGCTTGCGCTGTCATTCCCTTACGAGGATTCGACACCGACGTGACACTTCTTATTTACACAAGGTGCAAAACACAAGTAGAACCTAAACCTAGGCCTAGAGTTTCACCATTTCTACTGGGAGTTTTTTGAGGAAACCTTAATTGAATTAATTACAATTAAATTTCTTGCAATTCACCAGACGATGAGCTCAGGAATTACCAGCGACCCGAACGGCAACCTGAGACCCAGCAGCATCTGCACCTTGACAACATTTTCTTCTTAATGCGTGAGGGAGGCTGACGTTCAGCACCCAGACAGTGAATCCCAAGACAGGAAGATCCAAGCGTTCCCTCCCTCACACCCCATTTCTGCTCCGCTCATCACAGGAGCAAACACGGGATGTGTGTCATCTAACGCACAAGGCGGGCGCCAGCTAATGCTTGTAGCTCACTGCTACACGCGAAGGGCTCGCAGCGATTCGTCACCGCTGTGACGGCGGCAGATCGCACATTGGCAGCGGCTTACGAACCACCCTTCTTAATCTTAATATGCTTCCATCTCATTTTATTTTTCTTAAATCTAAGGAATTCATCGATGCCATAGTGGTTGGCCCAACCGTCACCTCTTGGTGTCTCGGCCGCACAGTCCCAGATCACTGTCAAAGCACTGAGAACTGCAAGGGAGAACTCCCAAAGGAAAGCATCGTGAGGCTTGCTGCAGCGAGCCAAAGCAAGCCACGACTCTCACCACACGCCACCAGGAAGAGTTCTTATCCTCTCCTATTCAAACTAGTAGAGGACAGACACAGAACATCACACCATAGGCTCTCTGTTCTGTAAATCAAACATCAAATTCAACTCAAAGCAGGAGATAGTGAAGAGACTCGGTGGCTTGCTGCCGTTAAACGGTCTCTACACGACACTGCCAAGCCTTGTGAATTGAGCATAGGAGGACTTCAGCTCCTTTTACCTGCAGACGTCCCTTTACCTCTCTGGCGTGGAAGTCTAAAAGACAACAGGGTTTCTATACACGTGTACGTACTCCAAGGGTTTAGCCAGATATCAGTGCTTGAGTGAACTATATAGCTATTCAATAGAAACTATAAACCGTCGATACAAATATAAACATAATCAATATAAAAAGCCTGTATTTATAAAAAATATTCTTAGGTAAGAGTCTTCCCCTGAGGGTATACCACATCGTTGGATCTATAAATATTGCTCTGCACTGCAGCTCGGTTAGCAAAGTTCTAAGTTCAGCTCTGAAATGATGTGTAAATCGCCCCAGTCAGTCACCTGCACAGACGCAGCGAGTGCCTCAGGAGACGTTCCCTAGCTCACTGGAGTGACAAAGACACAGCATCAACAGGGTCTCCGAAAAATCTGGAGAAGATTCCTTCTTCCACATATGGAAGATATAAGAGCAGGACCTACGGGCTAGCAAGCGCATGTCACACCACTGGGCTTTAGTTGTCACGGGCAGTTCACTGGTTTTTCTGGACCCAGTCCCAACTGTCTTCGTTTTCCTTTCTGCTCTTTTCGGCCTCAATGATTTCCTTGTATCTCCGGCGGAAGAAGCCCATCTGCAAATCAAGAAGAGGCAAGCACGGTAAGCAACGGAATCACTGCATTAAAGCCTCCGCTGTCAGAGCACATCGCCGAAAAACAGTGACAGTGGTGTCCACGGGCAAGTTCTCCTAGTGCCAACCACAGCTTCTCACTTACCTCAGCGAGACTGAATGGGGTCCCAAACCCTCACGAATGCTCTGCCTATACTCTGCAGGACGTGCCATAGCACGGTCCAGGCTGGAAAAGACCTTAAAGATCATCTAGTTCCAACCTCCCTGCCGTGGGCAGGGACGCTTCTCCAGGCTCATAGCTCTGTCCAACCTGGCCCTGAACCTGGCCCTGAACAATTCCAGTTCCAGTTCCAACTCCAGAGGGAGGCATCCACAGCTTCCCCTGTTCTAGTGCCTCAGCACCTCAGCGTGTCCTCTCGTACAGAACCTTTGTTTTAAAAGCAGACACTACACAAGTGCAATAGCAGTAAACACAGGCGGGAGCGGGCAGATGCCACCCTGTTGGCTTCCAACCGAGACCACTGCAAGATCTGTATCTGAAGCTAGCACCAGGCTCGTGCCTGTGTCCTCAATAAACGCTGTGAGACAGCGACAACCCACAACTGCGCACACCGAGTGACCAGAGGAACACAGGAAGCCCCCCTCCCAGCACCCAGATTCCGACCGTCAGCCTCTTCTGAACAGACCCTCTCCCCAAAAAGCCATCCCTGCCTATTGTCTGTTGCCAGGGCTCCATTTTCGGTCCAGTGAGCTCTGCCTCCATTTCAGAGGGATCAGCCCACTGCTGTGCCACCACGGTGTTTATCCTCCTGCCAGGAATCTCTCCAGGTCTGAGTTCTGTATTTTCTAATTACGATGCTTTGGAGGAAACAGCTACAGATTGTTCTGTTTGTTAAAGGATTTCTCTTGCCCCGCGGCTACCGGTTTTGCATCTGCATCCCCAAAGACAGGGCTGACCCTACAACACGCAGAGCATGCCCTGCAAGCTCTCGAGACACTGCAAAGCCGATAATGACTTCGCATGGGTCCTCTTGGTTCCCAAGCCATCCATCGTGAAGAACTGCAAGCGAGTTTCACCCCAGATTGGAGAGAAGGCTCTCGTATCTCTGCTAAGCTTTTCGAATAAACAAAAATCATTTTAATAACAGACTTTGGAGAGGATTCAAGAGTAACTCCTCAAACTCAGCGAGGCACTGCGGAGACCACTGACTCAGTATTTTGTTAATCAGAATTAAACATTCATGTGACTCCTACCACTCCAAACCTGCTTTCTTACTCCTGCTGGTTAAAACATGATGCTTCAGCCTTCCTTTGTTAGCCTGTTGTTGGCGTCCCCTGCTCCCGAAGCACCAATGCAGGAATGGTTTGTGCTCTTCCGTTGCCACGCGGTTTGTTTTAAAGCTGTGATTTTTAGCTTCAGCTCGCTGTAACTTTCATTGTCTTCAAGCACAGTTTAGCCGGCAGGAGTCTGAAAGGCAGCTGGGTCAAAGTGCTGAGGGTGATCTGCATCGGAGCTTCCTAAAGCCCAGGTCCTGACCAGCATCCCCAGCTACATCCTGAATTCATGGCAACAGGAAGACTCTGGGGGGGTTCTTACAGCCACCTTCCAAACCCTGAGAGGGGCTGTGGGAACTCTGGGAAAGACTCTTCCCAAGGGCAGGGAATGACAGAACAAGGAGTCAAGGTTTTAAGCTGGAAAAAGGCAGATTGGGTCTGGACATGAGGAACAAGGTCTTCAGTCCGAGGGTGGGGGTCCCTGGAACAGGCTGCCTAGAGAAGTCCCTGGAGACACGCAAGGCCAGGCTTGGGCAATCTGTTCCAGGTGGAGATGTCTCCGCTTGTTGTGGTGGGGCTGGACTAGATGCCCTTTGGAGGTGCCTTCCAGCCCAATACCTTCTACCACTCGAAGTGAGCAGGCACTCACCATCCTCTCGCCACCCCTTACCGCTGCCAGTTGGCTCCCACACAAAGGGCACAGCGGCAGCAGTGCAGCCCAATAAGGCCCTTTTTGAGGACCACTGTGGCTCCAGACACAGGTGCACCCTGCCGAGTGCAGACGGTCGTGGCTCACAAGCACTTCACAAACACACAGCAGTCGGACAATCGGTTTTTACGCCAGACCAACGCGTTCTGCACATCAGCAAAGAAAACTGCCAGAGGACTTTGCTTCCCGAGATTAACAAGAGCAGTTCAATCTGTAGCTTTAAAAACAGGTTTCAAACCCTTAAGGTTTTCATCCCTCATGCACCCACATCCTTAGTACAATAAAATCCTCTCTTGAAGTTATAACCGACATTACAGAAAGGCTTCTTCGTCTCCTGGAGGGCCAAACAATCCAACCCCAGCTCCTTCCTGCTGCTACTTTAATAAAAAGTGCCTGTTTGTGAACATCTGCTCCACGAGTGGCGTCTAAAAGTTGGTTATGATAGCTGTGACTCCTCACCACGCGGGTACTGGCTGCAGGACGTGTGACTTTCCAGAAGGGTGGAGAGGGAGCTGAAGGCTGCAGTAAACATTAATGAGGCACGAAGCCGTACACCTAGAGGTGACCCCGCGATGGAGTTGTCTATGTTTATGAGCTGCAAATGATGTGAGTAAGCTAAAATTACGCAGGACACTTCAGCTCAAGCAGGAAGAGGAACAAGATGGCTCTTTTTAAAACATTTTTATAAGTAGTGATCATGGTTCAGCTCTGTTTCCTGTCCTTAAGGAGGCATGGATGTGCTTCGCTATAGGGCTATGGGATTTGGGCTGCTTAGCCAGGAGAAGAGGAGACTGAGGGGAGGCCTTGTTCTCTCAACAACTGCTGGCAAACAGGGTGTAGGGAGGCAGGGGTTGGTCAGTCCTCCCTAGTGGCCAGTGACAGGGCAAGGGGAAATGGCCTTCAGCTGCACCAGGGGAGGGCCAGGTTGGATGCCAGGAGGAGTTTCTTTCCTGAAAGGGCTGTTGGGCACTGGAGCAGCTGCCCAGGGAGGGGGTTGAGTCCTCCATCCCTGGAGATGTTGAAGAGAAGAGTAGCTGTTGCGTTAGGGGACTGGGTTTAGTGGTGCTGATAGGGCTGGGAAAAGGTTGGACTGGATGGTCCTGAAGGTCTCTTCCAGCCAAAGCTGTTCTAGGACTGTACTGTTCCTTAGTCTTAATACTGCACACTTCTGCTTAATGCAACACAAGTCCTTTTCTCAGGGACCCAGACACCCCCAGAAATCACAACGGAGTCATTGTCTCAGGAGCTCACACAACCCAGAAAGCCATTCCTTACCATCAAGTGATCTCATTCAGACTGACAGCAATCCTCGCCCATATGGTGAGCACTGATAGGTGCCTGTGGCAAGCTGCAGAGAACAAGTGAATCTCACTTACACGGAGGAGATTCTGGGGTAAGAGAAGGGGGAGGATGCCTGGACCAGCTGTGTCATGGGCACCGATGCACCAACGGGGCTGATGTATACTGTCTCTTTTTTCACTGGGGCAAAAGTGACACCAGAAGACCTTTCTGGGGCCAATGTAAAGCCCTTAAGGCAGTGAGAAAGCCCAGTGCAAGCACCACCGCTGGGACTCATTCCTGCACTGCAGCAGGGAAATGCCCAGAGATCCCCTCCTGTGACGGAGTACTGCTGCCACCCGGTCTGTGCAATGGGCATTCAGAGTGCGCCAGCGCGTTCCGCGGGCAGCAGGTCTCTAAAACCCATCCGTTCTCACAGACTTTGCTTTCTGTGCACACAGACCTGCAGACAGGCTGAGAGCGCTGGGGTTCTTCCGCCTGATTCAGGGAGGCTCCAGAGCCAGATGATCTGTGGGTGCACAGCACCACATCCCAAGGAGGGGACCGCTGACAGTATTTGGATGAGTAACCCTGTCTGGGGAAGGCGATATGGAGAGGATGGGAAACAAAGGAAAAGGAAGGCAGTGAGGGTGCCATGGGATCTCCATGATCAGAGGGGAACTGCTGTGCCAAGGGCTCTATGTCCTACTTGGTTCCTTGTGTGCAAACACAGAGGAGAGAGGGCCACTGAAGGCTTTGGGAACACAGAGATAGCCCAGAAATCTGTCACTGCCACTCGCAAAGGATTCATGGCCCTGTCAGGGAAAGGAGAGAGCACCTGAACTGTCTGTGAACCCACCAGCTGTCCTGCCACAATCAACTGCAAAGTTACCTGCTTGCTTTCAAACAGCTCCAAGCAAATCCAGGCAGAACCAAACAGAAGGGAAACTAAAAGCTGGCCTGGCCCTTACCAGCAGTGCCAGCAGTAACCAAGGGTGTTTCAAGTAAGTATCAGAGCTGCTATAAATAGGCGGTCTAAATCCTGAGACCACCCCTGGACTTTACACCCACCCTTCAGCGTGCTTTTCCCAGCCCGCACAGCCTTCTCTAGCATAACCTTACTGCCACCTACAGTGTGTGCTGAGCAGCCAGCGAGTTCTGCGCAATCAAGGAACAGAGCCTCTCTGTTACCTGCGGGCTGGGAAATCACACCTGCGAGCGTGGTTACTCCATGCTCTGCGACAGCACTGTCAAGTCCCCTCTATAACCTCAAGCAGAGCCTCTCTCAGTGGCACAGACGGCTCTCCTTGGTTCACAGAGCGCGTATCGCAGCGCAGTGCCTCATCGCAGCGCGGTCTCTAGCACCCCTGGCAGGAAAGGCAGTGTGCAAGCGCTCACACAAACTACTGCGTTCGGAGTGACTACAGAGTGAGGCTCTGGCATCTCCAAAAAGGGCTCTCTCTTTTCCTGCTCACCTAAGGGCTGATCGCTGAACACTGGACTTCACACTCCTCTGAACTCCAGAGGTACGAACATCTAGACAGCATTCCTCACACCATAATCCCGGGGCTCCCGCTGTTTCGCTAAGGCACCGGCTGTAACTGAGGATGAACTAAAGCAGAAAATAGCCCTTCGTCGGCACGCGGGAGAAGCAAAGGCGATGGGAGGGCAAGCGGGGCTGTACTCACCGCTGAGCACTGAGCACACGCATTCTTACTGTGCCCAGCGAGGTTTCTCCTCCCAGCCGAGTAAGAACAGAGTTTGCAGCACGCCATGCAGAGGAGCAGCTCTGTTCTGGATTTCTTTTGAGAAGTCTTTCTCCCGTTAACAGCCTTCATTAGGGAAGAACAAATGATCACGTGAACGGGTAGAGACCGATGTAACATGAATTTCTGTTGTTTTGAGGCTGTAACCACCCTAGGAACAGGAGTTTGGAAATGGCTCTGCTGGAAGAGAACCCACAGCTTTTGCCCTACGTTTTAGGGTGTTTAGGTTGAGTGTCCCTGAGCTGCTGTTTCCTGCAAGAGGCACTGGCTTTTACCAGTACGCCTGTGCTGACACACGTCTTCTGACAAAGGCGACTGACCGAAGGCAGTACAGATAACAAGTTACACAAGCCCAGAGCAAGGCAAATACGGATGTGGGGCAACCAACGAGTAAACAGAACTTGAAGAATGAGTGAAGGGGTCTTCCACTGAAGTAGGCTCCGACAAGGTACTCAAGGTGCATGGTCTTGATCACAAGCTGCCTTTCTTTTACTGCGCAGTCTCTTCACCTCCTGTAAGCACTGTCCTTCCGTAACTGATGAACACAATGAACCTTTTACTGCCCTGTCCTTAGTCTGGAGTTCCAACCGTTCACTTTGTGGCCCTTCGGACAGAATGAACTCACTCTCCTCCTCACCTTTACTGGCTGTGTGCCCCTCGGGCACTTCCCCCTTTAGGCAAACAGGAGGACATGCAGCTCATCGTGGTTCAGAGCGGGGCCAGGAGCCTCACTCCAAGCAAGATGCCACCACTGAGATTGCTGAGGTTGGAGGCAGAGTGTTTCCTCACGAGAGATTGAACACTCTCACTCCAGTACTGCCAAGGAGGCAGGAAAAACACTTTGTGTGTGGGTTGGTGGTGGCCTTGGGTGATGCTGGCAAGCCATCCGCTCCAGAAGGACACATCATTTCCTTGCTCCCAATTAAAGGACCCTCACCACAGCATGCAGGGGTCATGAACAGTTACTGTGTACTGGCCTTCCCACAGAGGACTGGCAAACTGCTACTGACTGGTCCCCACTGCGAGGAAAGAGCACGGCTGGAAAGCAGCCAGGTGCCTACAGTTAAAGGCAAGATGGGCTATTTAGGAGGAGGGACAACAGCAATCTCACAGGAGCTCCAGCGCTCTGGATTGGATCATTCTGTCTTTCGTTGGCTTCTTGAGAGGCAAATCTGTCGACTTTCCTGCAAGGTAGGTGCTCAGTTGCACAACACGAACACATACGCTTCAGACACCACCATTCCACAAAGAGATGGGGTCTGTGTGCACACACGCAGTACACCCTTTCTACAGAGCTACACGCTATCTCACGTGTACTCTTCCTGCTGGGAAACTGAGGCAAAGAGAAGCTCAGCAGCCTGCTCAAAGACAAGTTCTCCACACACTCTGAGGCTGCTGTGGCAAACTATGACACTCAGCTCCTGACCCAAATTCATCACATGCAGACGCTGTCTTCCTGGCAGAGGCGATCATCACTGTACACAAAGAGGCCACTTCCTGGCCGCTCGTACACAGCCTGGCTAAGCGACCCAGACTACTGCGCTGGCACCTAGGGTGAAGATTTGAAGGGAACGTGTGTCACGTGCTGCATTACTGCAACGTCACAGAAAGAAGTCTCTGTGCAAGAAGCAAAACCGGACCTCTGCAAAGCCTCCCTGGTCCTTGCTTTACATCGCACAAAGGGAGCTTCGCATCCCGACGTCTGTCCCTTAAGGCAGTGCTGGCAAGCAGCGGCATCCACGGGTACCGGCTCTGCTCCAGTGAGGCTCCTGCAGATCAGCGCTTGCTGGGATTCACGCTCCGCACGGAAACGAGCCGGTTCGAAGCCATCACAAAGGCAGCTCGGGGGGCAGACGAGTCTGTCTCCACTGCGTTCCCGAAGGCTCGGGGTGTCAGCAACCTCTGCTTTTCAGACAAAGGGAAAAAGTGTCCGATCTGGAGCACAGAGAGGAGCAGGAGCCTCTGCCTGTTAAAGCGACACATCTATATCTGCTACTCTGCCAGAGCCCCGGGGGTTGGAGCAGCAGTGCCCCACCCCACACAGGACACCCAGGGAGCAGTTATTCACCCTAGGAATCCAGAGACTATGAAATCTGCTGGCAGTCTCATTTTAGAGATTAAATCGCGAGTCAGAGCTCGGGTGGGGTACGGGGCCAGGCTGAGTCCAGCAAGAGGCGGAATGCTTACGGAAATACGCTTCGATGGAAGGCAGCCCCGGAGTCCAACACGCCACAGACGCTAACCCTTTATAACAGAGAGCCATATGGGCTAGATGGCAGATGTCAGGGTACTGGGTTGGTTTTAGGTCGGACTGGATGATCTTGAAGGTCTTTTCCAGCCTCGTCAGTACTGTGAGACCGTGATAAGGTCCCCCCAGCCTCAGTTTTGCACATCACGGTCCCAGCCGGCTCCACACACCTCTCGGGTGCAGCCTGGCATTTGCTCACACATCCCTTCTCTGACGTGTCTGGGCACAAGCCATTTGGTTTTTTCCACAGAACACAGACTATTCAGAGAGTGTCAGAGGCTGGAGGGGACCCTGAAAGGTCATCTAAGCCCAACCTCCCTGCTGTGTCCTTTATCCAAGATTATGTGGATTAATGCAGTCCACAGCTCCCTCCAGCCAGCACAAAGGCAGAGAACACAAGGCACAGAGCCGTGAAGCAGTGCCGTCACTAGGGGAGTATTTACTGTGTGAGATATATATGTATGTAGATCGCACTCCAGCTCCGCACGGCATGTGCCAGATCTCCCCTGCTTTATGGGCGTGTGAATCCACTGTGCCCAGAGAGCCCTGTCTGTGCTCACGGCTGCCATCCTGACAGCTGAGGGAGGTGTTCGGTGGGACAGCAGTCCCCAGAATAACCCAGCCATGGTCACCTTGCCCTCCTGAATCACTGCCAGGCTTTCCTAACACGTGGATAGCTGGCCTGAAGTTGAGCACCTCCCTCCCCACTCTACTCTCCACCAGCATTTAGAGGCCACCAAAGCAGCGCAGATCAGTAGCCACAAGAAAAAGCAGGTGCATTGCTGTGGGCAGCAGTGTAAGAGCCCCTCACGGCTTCTACCGTACCCGGGAGGTCACAAGTGGTGAGGAAGGACAAAGAGTGAAAGCAGCCTGCAGAGAGGCATCTGGAGTGGATGAGCAGGATGCTGTGACCATCAGGGCAACACCAGGCTATCCCCCAAACCCAGCGAAAGCAGAGAACGCTGCTGGGCTGCCTCACAGACAGCACCTCAGGCAAGTCAGGGACAGCCACTCTCCCCCTCTACGGCTGCAAACGCTCGACCAGAGGCGACACAGGGTCCACGTGAAATACTGAAACCAGCCAGTCACAACCCAACCGAGTTCCAGGGGAAGGACCCCTCCCCGCGTGGTTTCACACAGCAAATGACAAGGTGATTACCGTCATGCTCACAGCACCGATTCCAAGTGGAGTGCCTCTGACATCTCATTCCTGGTGGGTAATTCTAGCAGCGTGCAAACGTGGCCAATTTACACCTACAGCAAGGGTTTTCCTGCAGCTGTCAGCACCTGCTTCCTCCCTCTGCAGAATACCAGCCTGCCCAAGGACCTGGCCCCACTCACAGAACAGACTGCACCTTCCACACTGGGCTGAGGAACAGACGCCGCCAGCAAACCCTGCACCACTGCCACTGCTCAGCCCCCTCACCACAGCTCTGCTTCAGCTTTGCTGTGTGTAAGCAGGTGCTTTCCAGGAGCGCATTTTACCTCCAATTAATTTCCTAATAGAAATACAGTTTGGTTTATACTCTGCCTCTGAAATCTCAGTCGTTTCTCTGCTTCTGAGCTCTGCATCACTGGTCTTTCCCAGAAGCGATCCTACTCCATCCCAAAGCTCCATCTAATTCCCAGGGGTTTTCGTTTCGCAGATAAGGACCAACAGGCTGCTGTGTAACGCTGGTTTTTCACTTCTTCGCCCACACGACTTAGGAGTGAGTGCACGAGCTGCCGGGCCAGCTTTGTCTAACAAATATTTCATAATCAGACAATCGAGATGCCTCTGTGGGACCGCAGCTTTCCCACGCCAGCTTTATCTCAGACAAGTTGAGTATTGCCAGTAACCGTAATAAATGCAGCAGCGAGCGAGTGCTAAGCGTTACTCACACAGACCCCTGTCCAGACTGAGCCTCAAATGAGAACAAGGGCTGACACTGTTGGGAATCACTGTTGCCTAACGAAAACCTTAAGTTACTTGTTCTTTCAGTCGTCACAGAATCACAAAGGGGCATAAACCTGGGTTGGAAAAGGCCACCGAGATCATCCAACAACCAGGCCAACACCGACAGATCCCCAGCGAACCGTGTGCTTACACTACGCCCCTCGTGTCCGGGTAAGGGCGACTTTACCACAGCCCGGGAAATCCATCCCCGTGCCTGTAACCCTATGCACTTCACTTAAAACCGGACCTAAACCTCCCTCGGCACAACTTGAGGCCACTTCCTCTCATCCTATCCCTTGGTTGAACAGACACAACTCCACAGGTGGAGCCGATGGCGCCCAGATTTTACTGCCATCTGATCTGACTCATTCTAGCAGACACCAAGAACCGACCTTGCTCCAGCCCTTCATGAAGGCTCCCAGTGCTATTCCTCTCATCTTGCTCATTTCCAAGCAGCTCATCTACTGCCTTTTCACCTTCAGGAAGAGAGCCCTATGAAATCAGCCACAGAGGCAGGAGCAGCTCCTGTGTTGCTGGGACAGGAACCCTGGGCCTCTTCCAATCTCACGTGTTTCTGCTTCCACGGCTGTTCTGCTGTCTTTACCAGGAAAAACCTAAATTCACCAAGTTCACCATCAAGTTCACTGACTCCAACCAGCAACCCAACTACCCCAAGGCCACCGCTAAACCTCCAGATCTCCATGACTCTTAAGCACGTCCAGGGGTGGACACTCAAGCCCCTCCCTGGGCAGCTCTGCCAAGGCCTGAGGACCCTTCCAGTGAAGACGTTTTTCCTAGTGTCCAACCTAAACTGCCCCAGTGCAACTTGAGGCCGTTTCATCACTTGTTACTCGTGAGAAGAGACCCACTCCCAGTCTCCTCACCCTCCTTCAGGGGTTGTAGACGCCGATAAGGTCTCCCCTCAGCCTCCTCTGCTCCAAGCTAACTGCACAGACCCTTTTCAACGTTCTGTTTTCTTCTCTCTCTCCACCACAGGAAGGAAAAGCTGTTCCCACATGCCAGGAAGATGGAATTTATGAGATACTGTGGTCAGACTTTGTTTTCCAAAGGGAAAGTGCAGTCAATTTTGATCCAGCCAGCGTACGCTTAAAGACCTTACAAACTGACTACAGGGATGCTTACTGGCCCACATGAAATGCGCGCCATCTGTGAGCAGATACACAGTCCGTGCGGCAGCCGTACACACGTCTGTGCGGCCTGTAACAAGGACTGCGCGGCCAGTTTCTGGCCCACGTTTGCAAACCCCTTCTCCAGCCTTGAGACCCGCAGCACGATGCCCTTTCGCAGCACGCTGGAGCTGTGACCCTCAGCGCCGGCACAGCTGGCGAGCAGAGCCTGCAGCTAAACTGTGCAAACCAGGCTGCCGGAGCTCTGCCATGGGAAGCAAAATGAGCTTGGACGCGTTCCCAAGTGTGCACTTGAGATTTACTTCCCTCAAAGACAGTCTCTGACCTTGACCGTGGCCTCTGAGATTTACGGCTTGGGAACAGGGAGCTGAGGAATGAAAACACCTGAAGCTCCTTGCCCTCTGTATTTGCCACAGCAGATCCCTGCCAGCTGTCGGCATCAGCCCCGTTTTACGGTGTGAGAGTACTGGGGGAAGGGAACTGTGCGTTACCAGAGATGCTGTGGGGGCTGGCTTCTAACAGGTCTAGGGGTTTCTTGCTCTGGTAGTGCATCTTGCTCATCTGGAACTCTTTGTTCGAGGACTCTGAAGAGTTTACTGCTGGAGGTTCTCTCTCCCCCAGGCTCTTACCTGTTTAAAACAGCAACTACCGACTGGCTTTGCTAGGTGTCACGGGACAATGAGACCCCTTTCACTTTACAAGACTCATGTGCCACCTGAAAAGGGACAGCTGGACAGCCCCTCCCATAACCCTATTCACCGAAAAGAATTCCTGCTCTGTGGAAGGGAGTTCTTGCTCAGCCTTCCAGACTCTATCTTGGTTTCTTCTCTGTGTGCATAGACCCAGTGAAAGACAACTCCCTCTCCTTTCTGCTGTGTCTCTTACAGGAGACTGCCCTCTTGGCAGTACAGCTAGAGAAGAGCAAACTGTCCTGAAGCCCTTTCTTTGCTCCCCGTTAATGCCATTTCTTATCCACAGTAACATTTGTTCCTGGGCTCTCCGCACGACTCAGCGACCCTGAGAAACCCAAACTGGCGTAACGCAATCTAAACCGGGACTCCAGGCAGGCCCCAGTCCTGAGGCTGCTCATCTGAAGACGACCCGATTCGCAGGCCAGCCCGCTGAAATCAGTGAGCCTCGGTCACCAGCACAGCACGGGATGGACCAAGGGGAGGCGTCACTGTAAGATGGCAGCTCTTCCCAAGAGCGATCTCCTTCGCCCTCAAACGGCACCGCTGGTTTCAACTTTTGACAAGCAGACTCTAAAAACACCCGCTTGTTCTCCTCTTCAGACTGTGAGTCTCTCCCTTCCCCTCCCAAAAGCCTGGACATGGAAACACGTTTGTCGGGCTGTGGTTTCTGCAGTAACAACAATTACTGTCAATAATCAATGCTAGTTGTTTGGTTTCTGAAGCGAATGGAGGTTAAACGCAAGGATCAGTCGAAGCTGTCTTGTCCCTGGGACGGTGTTTATGCTGCTTCTCTTGCCTTACCTTCCACAAGAGCACAGCCAACAGCAGGAAGATGACAATTCCCACCAGCAAGCTGATGGCGATGATCCATCCGACGACGTACCCGCGAGGCTCCAGATTGTGCAACGCCTCAAAGACCACCTACGAGGTAACCAGAAACGAAGCCTTTTTAAGAGTGGAAATGCTGTGGGTTTCTCTTCTATCCGCCCTCAAACACACGGCGCGGCGGCCTCACCGACGGTACGCTGTCTGTCACGGAAATACAGAGCTCGTCCCTAATGTTGTGCTTCCCACCCACTTTCTGCACGGGATTGAACGTTTCCAAGTGAATCGGTGTGGCTGATGCCTATCCTTGTGCAAATCCTTGGGCAGGGTCTGTGACCACAGTGGTCTCATGGAGCTTACTGCTGGGTTTGCCTCACACACAAAGCAGAAGGGAGCCAAACCCTCACGGAAAGCCACATCCCCACAGATGTGAGCGTGCCTCCTGGAAATACCACGCCATCGGCCTCGGCAGTATACAGTCACGTTAATGTGACTGTCATCAGAGCCAAACCCGACCTCTGCTCCCCTCCTTCACACACCTCGAGTTCAAACAGCCCGTTGTAACGGGAGACAGATACCCCAGCATTCCGAACCACATGAACCCCGTCCAGTCCTGGAGAAACCATGCCTGAGAATCACAGTTTGAAAGAACGGGTTCCTTTTCAAGAGAGCCTGCTCTGCAGCTGACAAGTGGTCGTACTGCCCAGGGAGGCGGTGCAGTCCCCACCCCTGGAGGTGAGGAGAAACGACTGGAAACGGCACGTAGTGCCCTGGCCTGGCTGCTGTGGTGGTGTCAGGTCAGGGGCTGGGCTGGGTGAGCTCAGAGGGCTGTGCCAGCCTCAGTGATTCTGTGACTGATCACCCCAAGTGCATTACTATTTTGACACAGACCTCTCTGCTCCCGAACACGACGCCCATTGCGATGGTATCACAGAGGGCGAAACCACAGAAGCCCAGTTCACTTGCAGTCAAGAGCTGGACCAAGCCTGGGCGTTCTCAGGGGCTGCCCAGCCCAAGCCCAGCCACAGGCTCCAGTTTGCATCAAGTTTTCAGTGATGTCCAGCCTACTGGGACAAGGAAACCCTTCTCCTCAGGTTTCTCTACTTACTGTTTTCTCTTCTGGGCTCCCGTTGGGCACCTCCACAACCCTGAGGGCAGGGTCGACCCGCACCCTCGCCCTTGTGATGAACTGGATGACCGATGAACTGTCCTGAGAAGTGAAAAGAAGAGATGGATTTGAAGGTGGGAAAAGGAAAACCACCAGAACCCCACAAAGCCCCCATCAAACACTGCTCTGCTTTAAAACCCGAGCGGAGTCTGTCAGTCTGATTTCTGTGCTTTCTGCAGAAAAGTTGGAAGCTGAAAAGTGTCTGCTGCCCCGCTTGGCCCCCTGCCCTCGCCCTCAGTGACTTCCATCTTCCTCTTCCCTTCTCTCCAGCGTGGTGTCTGTTGGGAGCTGCATCGCTGCTGCTGAGATTGGTACCGCTCCTCAAGCTGAGGAAAAGCTGTGGTGAGCGGGAAAATTCACCTGGACCTGGAGGAACGGAGAGTGCTGAAGCTTGGAAGATTTACGAGGATGGAGACTGAGGTAGGATCACTGCTGGAACTCCAGAGAGAAGCGGGAAGTGTCTGTAAGGGACACTTGGGACACCGGTAATCTCAGTCAACTGTCAGAACAGTGGGACGAACCTCTGTCTGCTGGAAACACAGTACGGCAGAGAGAGAACAGTCCCAGAGGTTCCTGGAGCGTGTGGAAGAGAACTTCCTAACACAGCTGGTGAGAGAGCCAAGCAGGGAAGGTGCCCTCTTGCACCTGCTGCCTGTGAACGGGGAGGACCTTGTGGAGGAAGTAAAGGTTTGGAAGTCACCAAGGCTACCATGACCATGGGATGGTTGAGTGTTCAATCTTTGGAGAAACAAGGAGAGGGGCAGTAAAACCGTGACCTTAGACTCCTGCAGGGCAAACTCGGCTCAGGAGACTGATTGACAAAGCCCCTTGGGAGGCTGCCCTGAAAGACACAGGAGTCCCGGAAGGCTGGACTGACTGCAGGAGGGAAGGCTTACAGGCCCGGGAGCAGGCTGTCCCCGTGTGCCCAAGATGACCAGCCTGGTTGAGCAGGGAGCTTCTGCAAGAACTCAGCTGAAAAATAAGAGTGTCTCTCCTTTGGAAAGAGGGGCAGGTGAGGCAGGAACTGTGGATGGATATTGTAAGTCATGCAGAAAGAGATCTATAGGAGCAGAAGCTCAGACAGAATCTGTTACGACAACGGCCCAAGGAAGCACTTACCTTCTTCAGTATCTCCGTATTGAGCAGAGTGTAGATGCTTATATCACAGGACTCTGCTCTGGCTACCGAGCTTAAGTTGCAGCGTATAATCAGGCAAGACCTGCCTGGTCTTTCACAGTCCTACAGGAAATACGGGAAACGCTGTTAGGCAAGGGGTTCAAAAGCAGTGACAGACACCTCATCATTCCCCGTGCACCTGATAATGGGGCAGAGGTTTTACAGCTGAGTTTTACTGGGAGAACTGGGGCACGGAGATTTTTGTTGGGTGTTTTTAGAGCTGGGTTTGACCAGGAGAACTAGAGCACGGTGAGTTCTGTGCAGGTTATCACCGCACCAGGCAGGTGCACACCTTCTGACCCCTTCCTGCTGAGCTCTGCCGAAAGCTCCGCATGCGCGCGCACGCTCGCCAGTGGGGCACTTCCTTACCAAGACTTTTCTGCCAGACTTCGTGAAAAACGCGAATATCGTGTGGAAGATATTTTCATTCTCCTGAGGAACGATGCACGGGCTGGGGCTCCTGTGGAAAGAGCAGCTTCCCTTCTCCTGACCGACCTGCAAAAACAATTGAAATCACTGGTGTGATTCCGGATTAAATTAAGTGACACAAGAAGGTGGGATTAGCCAGTCCACAACAACATCCTGCACCTGCTCTGGATGCTTCACTTCTCCTTAACAGTCAGAGGAGGAAAAGAAGCACTGGAGTCAGGTAACTCTACGGAAAATACCTTACTAAGGCAGACAAACCATGCTCTGGAAACGCCTGTCCCTAACTGGACAGGACATGAAGGTGTACAACCGAGCGCCCAGGGAGGAACCCGCGTTCCACTGGAGATGAGAGAGAGGAGACAACGCTCAGCAAAATCATACATCACCACCTACCGCTAGGTCGATAGCGCTACCCTGTGTTAGCAGTTTGGTGCCTGTGGTACCTGTGCCACTGGTTTGGTGCCTTGGCCAACTCGGCCGCTTCACAGTTTCTATCAGACCCCATTAGGTCGATGGAATCTTCCTGCAAAGGTACGAACCTGGACTATACAGATGTTCCTCATTAGACTTTCCCTCCAGTCCCTTCACCAGTCTACGGTAGCTTCCAGAATCTTCCAGGAAGCCCGAGTCTGCTCGTGAGCTAAACCATCACCAGTTATTAGCAAGCGCCTGGGATCCAGCAGAACTAAGCTGACACAAGACAAGTGAAGGTGGATTCCAGCCACGAGTGGATGTGATGGAACCAAACCCACGACTGATCGTGGAAAAAGTGCAGGGGCAAGCGTGGGGAAAACGTCCTGGGACACGAGATGGCTGCAACGAGAATTCCAGCTGCAGGGAACACAGAGGTCCGCAGTTCCACAACACTGTTTGACTTCACCACGGGTGCCTTCCTCCTCAGCCCTGGGGTCTGCTGGCTCCAAAGGACTGTTGGGCTGCAGTCGTCTTGAACTTGCTGCCAGCTAACTCCCACGTACTCCTCCTTCGTTCCTAGTGGGGTTTTCCCCGCCCCGCTTGCTTCAAGCACGCATGCTTCCTCAGCGCCTTGACTCTGCAAACGGGTAATCAGTACCAGATGCCCTTCCGCCTGCCCGGGCTGCTCACCAGAGCACATTCCTCCTAACGTGAGGGGAAGACGAACGCATGCGTGTGTCCCCACTTCAGGCTGCGGAGGCACCCCTTACCTGGGGGGCAGAGGCAGATCAGCAGGCACGGCTCATCCGACCCCACCACACTGAGGGAACAGAAAGGGGCTGGCAAGACATTCCAGACAAGGTCAGACTTCCAACGGTGGAGAAGCCAGTTATGTAAATACGTTATCTGAGCGCTCGCTCCGTGGGCCAAAAATGTTTAGTATTCACAGATAATGGAACAGCTCTGTTGATTCTGGAAATGAGTTCCAGAGCCACTGCAACAACAGCGGGGAGTTTTCAGAGTTAACCCTTTTTGTACAACTGCTGGAGAGGTGGCAGCTGCAAACACCACCGCTGGTCAGGGGAAGCAGCCCTGCACAGAGGTAGTCACAGAATGACAGAGGCTGGCAAAGCCCTCAGAGCTCCTCCAGCTCAGCCCGTGACCTCACATCACCCCAACAGCCAGAGCAGGGCACTAAGAGCCACAGCCAGGCTGTCCTTCAACTGCTCCACCACTGCCCGGGGCAGGGAAACACGGGCATGGAGTGACGGCTAACCAAGGCACTGCGTTTGCACGGAGATGCAGATGGCTCCTGCACAGCAAAAACGGCATGGCTTTCCTCCTCCACTTGAGGTTTAAGGTCTCAGCTCAGGAAAGAACTTAATTGACGACCCAGCGCCCTTTCCTGTCTAACAATGAGGACTTAAGAGAGCCCAATTCCTCTTAACTGAGAGCTCTTCAGCTACCACACATTAGGATGGTGGTTACAAGGACTCCTTACGCACTGCTTGGGGGTCCTGCCTCCCACGTCTGGAGGCAGCTGTGCCAGGCCGGACGATGGCGAATGCTCCCACTCCCATCACTGCCATTCCAGCTTTGCACAAATGCACCAACTCCTCCTGCAAGTGACGGGTCCCCCAGCCACAGCCGGGTTCAGTCGCTACCACGGAGATGCTCCGGACCAGGGGTGAGCAGAACACCCCCAAGTGCCCAAGCAAGATGCTCCGGAACAGGCGTTTAATGAGGCCATTCAAGTGAACGAGACAGGAAGGTCAGGCGGGTCTCTACAACCCACTCTGGAATTACTCATTTCCTCCAGCAATCGAGCCGTGGCCTTAAAGACACTGCCAAACGATGTGAAAACATGCATCCCTGAAGCGAAGAGACGACGGAGGGGACGGCTAATGGCAAAGGGCTAAACCAAGCCCTGCTGCAAACGCAGTACGCGCCCACACGGCTCCTGTTCCAACAGTGGCGACCTGCAGCAGCGTTAACTGCTGCTGGAACAAAGGGCTTGCTATTCCGAGCCCTATCGGCAAGCGCTCCTACCTTCCCGCACCGGTGCGGTGTGTACATGCATCCAGAGCCCAGTCCTGCCTCTTCAGAAACAGAAGCTAAGCAGTCATCAACGGCTGCCAAATCCCAGAGTTTCTGCAAAAGCTGAGGAAGTGCAGGGCTGCCTCCGCGGGCGGTGCGTGCAAGCCCGACACTCTCCACACATACTGCTAGGAGCACTCAGCACTGCCCTGCCTCAGAGCTCTGCCAGTCCTCCTCTGCTTATGGTTTTGGGCACTGGCAGTCCAGTAGCCAAAGCAGCTTATTCTCAGGCCAAAAGGAAGACCCTGCAGCCTGTTCTCAAGCTGCAGACATGCAGGGTCCTATGATTTTAAACAAAGCTTTGGGAAGGCACCGGTCTCCGCTTTGTTGTTCAGGGGAGGAGGGATGGGACCTTTCACGGAATGTGAGCAAGCTTTAACTCTTCCTACTGAACCAGGGGAGGGTCAGGTTGGATGTCAGGAGGGATTCTTGATTGAAAGGGCTGTCAGGCACTGGAACAGCTGCCCAGGGAGGAGGTTGGGTCCCCATCCCTGGAGGTGTTGAAAAGAAAGGTAGATGCTGCATTGGGGGACTGGGTTTAGTGGTGCTGATAGGGCTGGGAAGAGGTTGGACTGGATGATCCTGAAGGTCTCTTCCAGCCACAACTGTCGTACGAGTCTGTGTGCATTTTGCTTTCTAGTGTGATTCTTATCTCAGAACGATAACATCAAGTACGTACATGCTTGGCATTGATTCACCCAAGCAGGGTCCTAAAAATAAATGGAAAATAAATCAGTCCTTGCTTGTCTGCATGATGAACCCAAGAGAAGAAGCAACAGCTCCCTCCAGAAGCCCACAGGCGCACGTGCCATCGCTCCAGGTCAATACTGTGTGCCTTTGATTTTGGTGGCAACGGCACGACTGGAGTCCAAACAACCTGGCAGCCCTGCAGAGCTGATGCCTCCAGAGGAGCGTTGACAATCATCTGCTCGCACCGCTGTTGGCTTCCAGTTCAAACAGAGGAACTCAGCTTCCAACTGCGGGTCCCTTGTCTCTCCTAATTGTGTTTACCTTCACTGGAGATAAAGTAAATAGGAAGGCGACAAACTGATCCAGGTCCGTAAAGCCAGCACCGGAGTAATCCCGGACACACTGCTAATTTATCAGCAGCTTCAGAAAATACCCTCCTTAATTTGGTGGGGACTCCCATTGTGAACATCCTTTTGGATGCCCTGGAAAGCAGCGCCTTGGCTGGCAACTCAAGTAGCGCTTTCCATGCACTCCAAATTAGCTGGATACCCAAAGGAAATCACTAGTCTCCCAGTTCCAAACCAAAACACAGACAACTATAATGAGCATTGTTTTCCTTTGTGGAAGGACGGCTTGAAGAGTGAGGAACAGGCTTCCCTGTTAACACTGAGTCTACTCTACTCTGCTGTGTTGCCACACTTTTGCCAACGAGCTGGGTTCGCAATTTATTATGTTTCGAGCCTGGCTGGAAGCTTCTGTCCGAAAGTAAATCCCGAACTACATACGGAGCAAGGCCTAATTTGACTGAGGCCCTTGCAAACCATTATTTTCCACTGCAAAATTGGGCACCTGCTGTGTAAAATCAATGCCAGTGGTGGAACTCCCTAGTTAGAACGACTTGCAAAGTTCCTAGCACTTCCTTTTGGTTTCAAAGTCCTGGTAGGCCACTTGGGTTTTAACCCTGGTCTGCTGTCCTCTAGGTATTAGGGTTCTGTGGGGGAAATGCTGCACAACTCCCAAGACCCCTCTGCAGAGCGTCTGAGCATCTCTAAGGCAGACCTCCAAACGTCAAGACATCTCGGCGACCTGAATCTCTACGGGAAAAAATACTTTTCAAGCAGTTTCTGCAATAAAGTCAGAAGCTTAGAGCAGCATGAGCAGAGGAAGCATGAGGGCTGTCGCTTCCTGTAAGAACAGCAAGATAATTCCTGCTAACACCTCCCAGAGATGCAGACCGTTCCAGGAGGCCATATGTGACTCTTCCTTTTATTACTTTTTGTGCCCGAGAGACAAGATTAGTCACCACCACACGAAGGCTTAGCTCCTGACACTGCCTTCTGCGCTGCGCATTTGAGTCACAAGCTCCAGCGCTTTGGCTCTGCACCCTCCTTTCACCCCGCGTTCCAGTGCTGTATTAGAGAAGCGGCAGGGCAATTGTTAGCTTTGCAAGCACCGTGACAGACCGTGCTGTGATCAAAGCCCAGTGCTCCAGCGGCCTCAGTGACACCAAACGACCATTCCTAAGCACAGTCACGGAATGCACACGGTCAGAAAGGACCGACTGGATCACTGAGTCCACAATGGTAGCGACAGCTACTCTGCTGGGTGCTGACTACTACGACGGCTGGATTACAGGCAGAGAGGTGCAATCGTACAGACACCTGCACTGCCTCGAAGGGATCAGCACCGTTCCTCCATCGAGACCTCGGAAAGCTCAAAGTAGGCAGAAGTTTGAAGTGTTTTAATAATCCTGCTTATAAAATGCTTCTGAAAAACAACTGCTGTAACTCATTTCCAAAAGCCAGTCCGGGCTGGGTTTGTTTAAGAACAGTTGGACTATGAAAAGATTAAAAGCTCTATGAGTTTAGGTCCCTTTTTAGTCAATAAAATCTCGGTGGGAGAGAGGCAGAAGGAGAGCAAGGATGCTTCTCCTGTTACAGCCAGAAGACCTGGGAGGCGTGGGTCCGGAGCCCGGCTCTGACACAAATATGCTGCGTGACCTCAGGCAAAGCATTTGGGGTTTCGATTGTTTATCTGCAAAGCAGGGACAACCACGACCCCGGACAGCATTTCCTCCAGCAGTAGTTACTAACACATCAAGTCATGTATTACCCTCCTACTGCCCACATACCCCACATCAGCGGTTGAAAGGAGAGAGGGTATGCCCGTGTATCCCCCTGACACCTTCATTAAACCACACTTGCCTACTGGCACTCTTGAGCCTACAGCGTTAATGGGATCCACAACAGCAGCCTGAACTTCCTACAGACTGTGAAGTAGAAGAAAGATGTCAGATAACACGAGGGGAAACGCAACCTGTCCTTGGGAAACAATACAAACCCTGCACGTATTTACCAGCCCCAAACTGTGCCCCAAACCACAGCACCCAGTGGGGTCTCCTTTCAGTGAGCCATCAGAGAGACAACAGCCATGACAGCAGGCACAAGAGTGAAGGGCTTGCCCGGCTATTCTAACAGCTGTTTAAAATCACAGCCACCCCATCCCTGTAACTCGGGGTCTCGTGCAGAAACGATGATAACCTGTGCTGGGAACCAGCCCTGTTCCCTCGGTGAGAGGCTGCATCTCCTCTAACTCACGTGTCCGAAACAGGTGTCTCGGCCAAGACAACTCGCACAGAGCCTCTGCAAGAGTCAACACAGAGCAGTGAGCCTTGCCTAGCTGGGATTTCAGGAGCCCCACATCAGACGGGCTGAGCTCCCTGCTCCTCTCTCTGGGTTGGTTATGTAAGAACACCCAGAATGAGCGGGTTCAGAGGAGACACCAACATCCGAGCTGACAAAATGTGCTAGGAAGACTCCCCCTCTCTGTGCTGCTGAAGACAGACACACAGACCCCGTCTCACAGCACAGGGGGACCAGGGAAGGGATGAGAACATCGGACGTGATTTTTTGACAAGCAACAAGTCAGGGGGAACGTGGTCTTCCAGGTGCAAGGCTGGACTAACTGAACCATGAAAACGTGATGCCATGGAAAATGAGACTGGAGAGTTAATCTGGAGTCACTGGAGAACCGACTTAGTCTAAACAATGCTGGCAGCTCACTCAATACCCCAAATCTGTTCCTCAGTGATTCTATCTTTAGTGCCCATCTGCAGGATACATAAATACATACACGGATATATAAATATGTTTATATTTATCTCATCTCACTCCGCAGCACAGGTTTTGAAAACCTGCTCAGGAAGGTTTAGCTGGACCTACATGGCACAGATTCCCGGCACAGTTACCTGCGGACAAGGAAGGCTAAAGCTTTCCAGTCAGAAGGCCAGCAAGGCAGCTACCAACGAAGCACAGCCCAGCCCAGAGAGCTGCTTCCACTTCACAGAGACAGGGTACTCAGAATTTCAGCAGCGGATGTGCCCCAGTCGCGAGGCTCTGCTCTCTTGCCCGCCACGGTTTGCGCGGTGCTGTTGAGTGGTTTAACAGAGGCTTTCAGGTGCTAAATACGAGAAATGAAAGCTGCGTCTCCTTCGCCGGGATTCATTTTCCTTTTCTCTGTAGCTGACACACTTGTCCTCTGAAGAACACCGTCGTGGAAGAATAATCTCCACAGTAACACTTGTTAGAAGAACGCTCAAGGCCAAACTGCACCAGGGACTACAGAGAAAGAGAGACTCGCAGTGCACTCAGACCTAGTTAGCGTTTGTGCGGAGAACCCCAGGACAAACCCAGGGAACGGGAGCCTGCTCTGCACTACACACAGCATCCTGCTGCTACTGCACACCGCGCTTTATCGGGGGACTGATAGGACGCAGTGCAGTTTGGAGGTGGGACTCGGGAAAGCGCTCTCCACACTTCCTCCAGGATCAGCCTGACCTAATTTTACGCTGCACTGCAGGAAAGCAAGGATGCACAGCCGGCTGCCTGCCCTAGGTGAGGGACAGCAGTCACCAGCTGGAGGGGCTCAGCTACTTACAGAGACCCGGGCACAAAGAACGCTGCCATGTCTGAAAAAGCAGTCGATTCACCTAGATCTGCTGGACTTCGTTTGCCTCAGTCCCTGACAGCTCCCGGGGCCCTCAGAAAGCGCTGTAAGGTAACTCACCATCATCTGCTGAACGTGAAATATTTCAGCCCCAGTGGCAGAGAGGCGGTTTGGAAACGAGATGTCAAGAAAAGCCCCAGGGAGAGTGCTTGGTCCAGCATTGTAAACCTAGGAACAAAGGCGAATGCAATCGTATTTAAAAACTCCAGCAATTGAAATTACACCTCCGACTGCTCATAAACGGGAAACGGCTGCAGAACCAGAGCTGGGAGCACAGGTAAGCGTGAAGGGAAGTAAATCACAGGACTTCTGTAGGTATCAGGGTGAAGCCAAAGGTTTAGCTTGTCTAACAGGCTTCAGGCACAGCTCACAGATCAAGAGAGCAGCAGTTCTGCAGGATAACTACCAGTCATCGATATAAAAGCATGCACCTCTACCTCAGGTAAAGACCAGTACTCTGAGGGGTTTGGTAATACCATCCAAAGACTTCAGAAACACTGCTGTCCCAGCTAGCATTCTCAGTGCCTGGGGTACCCATTGCACTGCATCCTGCAGAAACCTATGGAGAGCTTTAGTAAACGGCCGGGAAATAACCGAGAGCAATTAGGCTAGCAGTGACAGGAGCCATGCTCTGCCCGTCAGCAAGTCCTGTCTTTCCACATTGCTGGGGAGCAGGTTTGTGACTTTCACAGCACAATTCTCTACCTATGGGTGGAAAAAAATTACAACTAATACTGCACCTTGTGCGCACGCGAGGCAAGAGGACAGAGCAGGTCAAGCAGTGGCCCTGCCAATACAGAAAGTCTCCCTCCTCTACCTGCTCTCACTTTGCCCTATTGCCCTATCTAGTCAAAGCATCAGTCCATCTGCTCTTTAGCCGTTTTGAGCCAAGAACTGGCTATGCAGAGAAGGGAGAGGGCAAGACCTATAAACCCTCCAGAATGAAATCGGCATCGCCAGAATTAAACAGCCCGGATCACAAAAGCTTTCGTGTCCTGAAACCCCGTTCTCACTCCTTTCAGTAAATAGCTAAGGGCACTGCATGACAGTGGGGGCTTAATTGCTCTGGCTCGAGTGCGTCCGCAGAGGCTGCCATGTGTTACTCGTTATGAGCCGAGCGGCATCCGCGCCTAGGAGAAGAGAGCGCGTGGGGGGGAACTGCAGAGGAACAGATGATCCCCCACCCATGATTTATCATTCCCGAGTTCCACCTAGTGGACAAAACCCTTTGAAGTGCTTCTGGCGAGATAACGGCGACGGCAACAAGGCAAGGTCACCCCCAGAATTCATGGTGGTTTCAGGGCCTTAGAGTAAACCAGCCACGGCCTTCACCTCACCAGGGACCCCTCCAACTGGCACACGAAGTGCAAACTACAGGTAGTACTTGACCAGCCCTGAGATCTTGAGGCAATTGATGGAGCTGGGGTGATCCTGCCCCTGGACTTGGTGCCTTGTGAAAACCCCCTCGACTACTGAGGGCGGTTCTGAGCACCTCGATACAGAAAGGGCACTGGGGTGCTGGAGCAGGTCTAGAGGACAAGGGGGCTGCTGAAGGGCTTGAAAACATCCCGTGTGAAGAGTGGCTGAGGGAGCTGGGGCAAAGGAGGCTGAGAGGACACCTTACTGCTCTCTACAACTGCCTGACGGGAGGGTGCAGCAAGAGCAAGGCTGATCTCTCCCCACTGGTGGCAGGATGGCCTCAAGTGGCACCGGGGGTGTTCAGGACGGGTATCAGGAAAAACTTCTTCACAGTGAGGGCTGTTCAGCACGGCAACAGGCTCCCCGTGGGGGGATCGAGACACCACCCCTGAATGGGTTCTAAAGGATTTTTAAAGTGGTGCTCAGGGACAGGGTTTAGCAGAGGGCTGTCACAGACGCACAGCAGGGCTAGGTCAAAGCTGGACTCAACGCTCCTGAAGGTCTTTTCCAACCCGAGCAATCCTGCGAATTCTCAAACCTGACTTCTGAATGTGATGGAAGTGTAGTGGTGTGCATCCTTACCTGGATGCCCCTGCGTCCCACCTGTCTGATCACTAACATCATGGGGCAGACACAAGGGAGGGTTTAGCAAACTCACTGATGGGTCTGCAGGCAGTGAAACCACTGACTCGTCTGGGGCCATTTGAAGTCGTGCTTTTCGACTTTTTAAACCCAAACTTCCCACTTTTCTGCAGAAAACACACAGATTAGACTGACAGACTCCACTTTTAAAGCAGAGCATCACACCTGCCTCAGAAACAAACAGCAAAGCCATCTGACACCGAGAACAAGCGAGACACCAAACAGCAAGGTGCCCTCAGGCAGGAAAGCAGTCGACGCAAGAATCAGGTTTACCTGCAGCGTGAAGTTGAGAGACTGGAACAGGCACTCGTGGTTTTCCAACCGAACAAAGTTGGATGCTTCCACAGAATCCCCGTAGAAAAACGAAGTAGGGAAGACTTCTCTGAAAGATGGAGACAAGATTTAGTAGGTTGCTTCTGTTGCCAAAACGAAGTGGATCTGTGCCGGGCTGAACTGCCTCTCTCACTTTCTGATCACACACACAAACATCCACGGGACTAGTTCACAATCACCTACTGTCTGTGGTTTGATTTCCTCCAGACAAGCCTGGACAATACAAAGCAGCATCACAGCTGACCCACCACTAAAGCAGACTCCTCTTTCTCTCCTTTCCTCCACTCCTCTTCTGCAGGGTGCCCCGCCATGGGTGATTAAAGTCCCACAGCGTGTGTAACACAGGAAAGCACTGCACTACCAGCTTAAGCTAGGAATAATGTCAGCTACCTGCTCACTACAGCTGCATTTCCGTGTTACCTACCATTTACACGGCACTGCAGAGGTACACACATCATTAGTTTCCTGAGCTTCACTGCCTTTATGATAGCAGATGGTTCAAGGGAAGAGTGGAGGGAGATAACACGTGCCTCCCGCCGCAGTGGCACAGGCCACTGTACACCTTTTACCATCTCATCACAAAGTAGGGGTTTTGCTAGACAAGACCTGGATGCATAACAGAGGACTTGGAAACCCCCCAGAAGAGGACCAGGAGTGTTTCAATCATCCTTTGCGCCTCCTCCTAATCTCAGGCTGGAGGTCTCTGGTGTCATCGCAGTGTCCACCCGCTGGTTTCATTCCAGACAAACCCTGGTGAGGGAGTTCCTGGCCCTCTGCACCCTTCCCAGGCTGTCCTCTTGGACAAGTGCGTTTGATACAGAATGTTCAGCTTGTTTAACTACGTGTGCTTTTCTCCTGCTCCCTCCTATGCTGGGGGAGACGGCGAGAGGCCGATTCGTTCCCCCCTTACGGCAGTCTGCAGACACGGCTGTTTGCGGCCAGGGACCAAGGTCCATCGCAGCTGGAGAAGCACGCAGATTCAAAAACCATCACAAAAAGCCTGCTAAAACGCGACAGCAACTCCTCAGCACCAGCTGGGAGGGAGTGAGGAGGTGCCTCAGTGTCACAATGAAAGGCAGGGCAATAAAGTTCCAGAGAAGCAGTGAGGGTGCCTGCACTTCCAGAGGCTGGGAAACAGGAGAAAAGCAGGAGTCTGGCTATTTGCCAACAAAGCAAAGGATCCAGTTTTCCACTAGAGAGGGCTCACTTGGTGACTGGTACTTACCCGCTGATAGATGAATCCACTTCATGCATCAGGGGCACCGACAGAGCCAGAGTATTGTCGTGCAGAGACTCCATGCGTTCTGGGTTGCCGCTGTGCCAGAAAGGAAAAGAGGCACGCTGCAAAACAACAGCCTCTGCAACACGCGAGGCAGGTCCTCAGCTAGCACCCCCTGCCTCGCGCTCCTCCGAGGGATCAGCCCACTTGAGCAACGGCGCCTCGCCTCAAGAAGCCTCTTCAAGACTAAGGCTGCACTGGGCACCCACCCTGCAGAGGGCACGCACAGAAAGCCTGGTACGTCCAGCAGCTCCTCTGTGCCCACCACGTGATGGGGCTCACTTCAGCAAACATCTCGGAGCAAGGTGTGAACCCGAACAGCAGTTCCACCCCCTCCTCCCGTACTCGGTTGCCAAAATTAAAGTGCTTGTACCGGGCATTGTGAAAGGGGGCTGCCTGAACTGGCTAACAGCAGACAGAGCAAAGTGTGCCACCATCGATCGCTGGAGTCACTCGGTTTCCCTTGTGAACGATGCCTGTGAAAGGCTCCTGAAACACAGGTCCAACCCCCAAACCTGTAACTGTTCAGATCCTGCTGGGGAGACCCTGAGGTGGGCAAATCACACTGACTTGCAGTGTCTTCAGCAGTGCCACTGGATCACCTTTGCCTTGCAGCTTACTGCATTCGCTCAGAAACCAAACAGGCACCACTACAGACGTGAGGCCACCATCACTGAGACAACAGCAGGCAGGAACATCTCAGGTGACACCATGCAGACAGATGTACAAACTCAACTAGCATTTACTTCTGAGCTCCACCTGCAGGCACTTATTAACCCTGCCCACCAGTAAGGCACAGAAATCTGAGCAATGAGGTTACAGAGCAAGACCTGTGCTGCCTGGGGCAGGAAGACAAATGGAAAACGCTGTCTGGGGAATCTAAAGCAGTACTGACCACTCTGTGCACCAGCTGGCATTCACCCAGCAGCATCTCCCTGACCTAGAAGCATCACAGACCCATGTGAGCACATGAGCAGCTCACAGAGAACCAAACGTCTCTAAGGCACAGGATGTAGTCCTCCCTGTCTGGTGTGAGGTCTCCTTTCAGTGCTTCACAGCAGCCCCACACGCTGCAGGATCTTGCTCCCACCTATAGCTGTTGCTTGCAGGAGACAACTCTGCCCTATGGGAGCAGCCACTCAGCAGCTGCTTCATCTCTCATCTCCAACCAGCTCGTGAGATGTTACCAAACTGGGGTGGAGAATTCAAGCTGGAGACCCTGATTTCCACAAGGAAGGGTCTGAAGGTGGCCTGCTCCCACAGTAATTGGAAGCAGGAATCAGTTCACACACCCAGAACATCAGAGCAGCAGTTGATGGCACAAAATAAGGCAGCTGTGCTGCCATCACTACCTGCTGACATCTGCTGCACCCAGACAGTGCCTGTGACCCAGACAGGTCTGTGACTGACTTGCAGAGCCTGCTTCTTCACGGCACCTTGCGTTAGGAAGCCCGGAACACGTGTCACACACCTTTCATTCTGCCCAAAATGAACTTCTCCCACATGCATCACCCTACTGAAATGCCTGCTCCAAGCGCCCTTGCGGGAAGCACCCTCTTCATCTACTACACAGGGTCTGGCAGAGCCCACCGAAGGTCCAGAGGGATCAGAACCAGACAGCATGCAAGTCTGGAAACTGTCGGCGAAAGCCCTGACCACCCGAAGGAAGCGTTTATCTTGGCTGGCTTGCATCCAAGCACGCTTCTTTCACTCAGGCGCTGGAACAAATGGGTCTGGTTGGTGCTGAGAGCCAACTGCAGCCGAGCTGAGCCTGACACAGGGCCCAGAGGGATGGGCACAGGAACGCAAGGGCCTTCTGACCGAGCGCACACAAAACGCTCCTCCAGCATTACGAGCGCCTGGCAATAAAGTCCCGCAGCGCGACTCCACCTCAAGTCACAGAGCCCCTCGGTACTTTCAAAGCACAGGCACGTAGCCCCCCGTCATTTAACTTGGTTGGCTGCAGACACGCGTCTCCACAGCTCGTACACACAACTGCCCCACGTGGGCAGTGGCACAGCCCCTCACGTGACAAAACAACACCCAGGTCAGGAGATACCCCTTACCTTTGGGCCGTGACAAGGAAGGTGAGGGTGTCCTCTTGCCCGGACAAGTGGCTTGTGTCAAATATCACACTGAAGTCATACTGTGCAAAGGAAGAGCGGCATTTAGAGACGCTGGCCATGGGTTCCGAACCTCCACAGGCACTTCACTGCCTCAGCCGCGCGAAACCGGCAGACTGTGCAGCGTGGAAGGGATCCTCCCCTACCAAGGGTAGCTTTAAGAGCTCAGCAGCTGCGGCAGCACCCAAATTCTAGAGAGTGGGCTTTTCCTTCGTTCTGAAAAGACCTCTGCTGCCTTTGAACTGCCACACAAAGGTTTCTCCTCCACCACGACAGGAATCTTCCAGAATAAGCGATATACAGCAATATATATATTGCTAACTGAACCAACCTGAGCACTCAGTCCGTGTGCCATTCATTGGTGGGGGGATAATGACCTCACTACAGCCTGCATGGGGAGCGGGAGCCCTGGGCACGAGCTACAGCAGCACTCAGGCCACCTACCAGCATGGACAAACAACCGGGTGCTAGTTCTGCAGTCAGAGCCTGCTCTGATGGCCCTGTGGCACCTCACTTTCATCTTCCCAAGCAACAACCCTTCCACCCGACTACGAAGTGGTGCTTGGCCAAGGGAGCGAGCAATGGCCAAACTCACGCCAATCTACACCGTTTGCTGACAAAGGCCCTGAAGAGACCCCAGCGAAGGCACCCTGAAGCAAAGCACTGCAGGCCAGATCACATTCTGCTGCCACGTTTAGCCCTCCCATCCCAGCTGTTCGGAAGGAGCGCGTTCCGGGCTCGGTCACGGAAATAGCGAAGGATGAGTTGTGAGAGTGAGATTTTCTGACAGATTTCTGATTCCTTCGTTCAGGTCAACACGAAGCTTTTCTCACCTCCTCAGCTTTCTGGGGTGGCCACTCGTACAGCTTGGTTTGGTGGCAGAAAGAACCTAGCTGGATTTCTGAGGGTTCTTTTTCAAGTTACCAGGAGACTGGACACTTGAACTGAATTCAGTTGCTTGCTCTTGTGAGAGAAGGCACTTAGAGCCCCATTCCAACCCAGGACGTTATATCAAGGCAAAATAAAACCAGACCAAGGCAATGAAAACAGGACAGGCAGATCTCTTCCCATTTTCTGCAGAGGAGATACGGAAGCTTTTCATAGCTGAAATTCTTGCATCATTTTTCAAGAGCACAGGGCACTGTCACTGCCTCTGCTGACATCCATGGTGGACTTGGATATCCGCGTTAGAAAACTAAAGGAAGTCTGGGCCACAGACATTTAACAGAGCAGCTGCCTTCCAGCCAGGCCTCGCAGACCCAGAGCTAAACGGACCGTCACCCAACGCAAAGGCAAGTGTCGCCTTACCCAAGATTTTGATCTCATGAAAGGAAAACCCACGCTGCACTTGAGGAAGTCTGACTCCAGCAGCTCACAAGCAATGCCCAGCTCCTCCTGTAAGGAAACAAAAACCACCACGAGATGACAGATTTGGGAAGAAAAGGAGGAGTGCTAAGAAATACCATTGTGATGAAGTACTGTAGAAAGCAGCGTTTCCCACCACAGCACCATTGTTCCCAGAACACAAAGTCATTAAATAGGGAGGAGTGCTGTACTGCACCTCCTTACTCCATCTCAGGCAGATCAGCACTGCGAAGACAACCACCATGAGAACACTGCTCCAAGAGACAGTCCATAGTCCAGTCACTATGTACCCAAGCTCTTTACAGAGTCAAGGGACCAGCCCAAGGAAGCAGTACTGGCACCCAACCCATCAAAGTTCAAAGGGTCTCTAGACAGGATACTGATCTTTATGGGTCCCTTCCAATTAGGGGTATCCTTTGATACCAGGAATCATAGAAGAGTTTGGGCTGGAAGAGACTTTCAAGGCATCCAGTCCAACCTTTTCCCAGCCCTATCAGCACCACTAAACCCTGCCCCTGGCACAGCATCTACCCGAACACCTCGAGTCCCTCTCTTCAACACCTCCAGGGCTGGGGACTCAGCCCCCGTCCCTGGGCAGGCTGTTCCAATGCCTGACAGCCCTTTGAGAAAAGAAACTCACCTGACCCTCCCCTGGCACAGAGGCCATTTCCCCCCACCCTATCACTGGCCTCTAGGGAGTACAATACAAAAATCAAACTGTTCACTGCTAGGAAAGAGCAGAAATACCCTCGGCACCACACGGACTCAGCACTCTGCTCAGCCGCACGGGCTGTGCAGGAAGCCTTTCTCCGGAACCTCTCGCCTCTCTCTGTGCTCGGGACGTTCCGCTTTCCTGCACTGCCTGCTCTCTGACTGAAGGCCGTCCTTGCAGTGCACTGTTCTGGTTCCCTCCCGGGGTTTCTGTGATGTCCGGCTCCGTAAGCCCTCAATGAATTCCAGCTCACGGCCTTCCAGCAGGCAGCGGGGCGGGTGCTGCCTTACCTAACAAAGACCGGGAACAGCCCAGCCCCGGGATTTCAGCGTCTGTGGATGCTGCTTCTGGCCGACGTTAGATAACTGCTAAAGCACCACGCTCGGCTGTGACAACACAACCAGCTGAGAACCCAGCCTGTTGTCCGAGTTCCCATAGTCTTGTTTGCTTAGAAAATAGACAACTGTGCTGGAAGGTTCTGCCCCGACCAGACCGTGTGAAGCTTTATCTGCAGAACTTTGTTTTCTTTCCGAGACACTTTGCAGCGCGTCGTGCTCTTGGAGTCCGTCAGATAGGCAGCTAATCAGGGAAAAGGCTCTGCTATTACCACAGAGCAAACGCAGACCAGGGCTCGGGAAGCACCGAGCCCAGGCTGGCTCAGTGTCTCCTTCTCCGGGTTCTCTATCGCAGAAGTTCCTGGTAATTACAGCGTGAGGACTGAAATTGCCAAGGTCTAAGTGCGTTTGAAAGCAACACAGGGGGAAGCAACAAGCCAACCTAAACTCGGCTGCATGGTGATGCCAGTCATAACGCCTGCAGTATTTTTTAAGGGGCACAAGCAGAGAGCTAACAGAAGAGCCTCACTTCTGGGCAGGAGCCTTGTGAACTGCAAATATCATGTGTGGCAACCACCAAGCACTTGGAGCAGGTTAGTCTAGGCTTGATCTTGCTGAAGGTCCCCCGTTAGAACCAAGCCCTGCTCAAACACAGCTGCCCTTTGTCCCTCCTCCTCCTGAAACAAAGACTTTAAAAAGATTCCTGAACTGTTGTTTCGTTTGACCTTGAGGGGTCCTTCACCACGGGTCAACTGCCAAATCCAGGACTTAGAGAGAAGAAAAAGGGAAAGTGCTAAGAGAACAGACAACTGCGGTGGAAGAAAGGTTGCCTGGCTGCGGGTAAAACAGTCAGGTCCAGCTCTGCCTCTGGGAAGCGTTTTCCTGTTGACATTCCAGTGCAGCTCCACATTGAGCCCCACCTTCCTTAACGCCCGAATCATGCCATTTGTGGGACAGCACATCCCAAAAAGGGATCTGGACCTCCTTCACCTTCACCAGCTTTTGTCAGGTACATGTTTGGCTGGTTTTTTCACTCCCCAAGAAAGTCTTAGACAGCCTGTGTGGGGTGACTTGTTGATCAGTACGTCCCAACCCTTCTCTGATTCACTTATGTCCAACCAAACCCCTCCAACCTACCCAAGTCTTACTCAGCAGTTCATGTAGTCATGTTCTGCTTTGATTTTCCCTACCCTGGGGTCGTTAAGTCCTTCCCCTAAGTTAGGACAACTCCTCTGCACTGATACTGGCCACAAGCCGGGGCTACCTGTGTGTTTCCTCAGCTTGCTCCTGCCCCTCATCCCCACTCATGCCTGGCTGCAAGCTCCTGCCTCACATGTAGCCTTAAGTCCTGTCCTCTAGACAGTTAACTCCCTTCGATCACCGCCAGGGCCAGGCTTTTATCTACCCAGCAACTCTTAGAATCATAGAATGGTTTTGGCCGGAAGAGACCTTCAAGATCATCCAGTCCAACCTCTTCCTAGCCCTATTGGCACCACTGAACTCCATCCCCCTACCCAAGACCTCCCTTCTCTATCATACCGCGAGGGACGGTGACCGAACCACCTGCACATACAAAGCTCTAAGTCCCCTGCATTGTTGTGTAGTTGCCAGTGCAGAGAGGGTGCAAATTCCACTGCCCTCACGCTCATTCACGGCCTGCTAGCTCTCTGCTCTTCTAAGCACACGAGCTGCTCGTAGGTCCCACATCTGGAATGGCAGCAGGGTGACGCCAGGGAGCAGTACCCACTCGAGAGCGGTGTGCCAGAGGTAGCTCTGACTGATCTAAAACACCAGCCACACCAAGGCAGTAAACAGACGGCTCAGTGCCGATCTGAGCGCTGCTGGCTGTCGGCGCCAGAGCTGACTTCACCCTTTTATTTAAACACTCTTCCCATGAGCTGTTAGTTTTGAATGGATTAAAACCACGGGCAGGCACTGACAGTATTCTCACCGCACCGTCACTGACACAATCTGTGTTAGCAATACGTTTACCAGCAGCTTCTGCTTCTTGTTCCCTTAGCTCTTCTCCAAGCAAAGCTTTTGTGGGTTGGAGGGAGGGGCAGGGGGAGAAAAACCTCTTCCCTGCAAATCCTGGCTACTAACACACGTACCCTGGAACAGAGGGGGAAACGTCTTGGAAGCCCTGATAATGTATTGGCAGAACACTCCTGTTCCGCAGACACTGGGAACGCTCTGAGCTTGCTCGGGGTTCCTCCTGCTGCTGCTGGTTTTCCAGAGGGTACCGGCGGAAAGCGACAGAAGGGACTGCTGAGGAACCCTCTGCCAAACACACGCTCCTCTTCTTGCTTTTCTTGCTGTCACTGGATTTCTTGTCCTGTGATGCCTGTCTGCAAACCACTACACTTGACACCACAGAGGACACCAACAGCATCCTCATCCAAGCAGACCCAATCCAACGGCATGGAGGGTATCACCGTGGAGGGCTTCCTGCACTGCGCAGGGAGGGACCCTGTCAGGCACAGAACCCTTCCCAGCTCCTTCAGCCCACAGCCCACGTGGAAGGCACCAGCATCTCGCTCGCCTCTGGCCACCTCGGTATCTCGCAAACGGAGCCAACAGTGTTGGGGTTTAGCTTTTCCACTTGGCCACACCGAGCCCACCCCCCGTGTTTAGTAACTCCTCTGCACTTGCCAAAGCAAAGCATGTGATGGAGCCGCACGTCAGGAGGAAGAAGGTCTTCAGCATGGAAAGAAACTAAGGCGGCTTTCTGTGTAACCCAAGAGCTCTGCTGCCCGAGTCTCACAGGCTGCAAATCATTTCCCAAGGCGGGCAGCACGCAGGTCACACCGTGAGCAACCTGAGGACAGGGCCACTAAACAAACATCGATACCGGCTGCAAACATCGCTATCAGCTGTACTGCGAACGTTACTGTTAATCAACAGATGCCAGGAAAAGCAGTGAAGAGGGGAAGAGGCAGAGTCGGCATGGACTCAGCTAGATGCTGTCATGAAACTGCCATCTAGCTAACCTTTCGAACGCGGTGACTGTAGCAGTCAAATTACACAAGGGACTACAAGGCATTTGCATGTGGCCTGCAGAAGCCTCCTCAGAAGGTGTCAGGCACTGAAAGCTCCCCTTTCTTTTCCAAGGCAGAGATTCCCCCCTAAAAACCCAGACGTCACCCATCACAAATCCTGCGGCACCACAAGCTGCTGCTTCACTGGCAAAGACCCTCCTCATCCCAGCTCTTGCATCAGCAAGCACAACCTGGGTCCGCTGGCACACACACAGCCAGCTGGGCACCGAGAGGGCCGAGGCAGGGGGGTGGCCCGACTACATCTTCTGACAGCAAAAGGTTCTCCGATTGACTATCAGAAAAGAAGGGTGACGGGGGGCTGGAGAACCCCGACAGCCGTTTCACAAAAAGAAGCAGAGGGGAATCAAAACAGTTTTCTCTGTCGTTAGGAGAGATTTCCTGTCCTGTTCCATGATCTCACCAGTGAACGCTCTCGCTGCACCCCACCCCCAGCCCAGCAGCCCGGCTTCAGGCAGCTCGGATCAGGGATCAGCTGCTTGTTTTGTGAAAACAGCTATTTCTGTATAATTAGCCAGGGCCTCCCACCTCTCCTCCCGGGGGGGGGGGACCTATTTACAGCTCCTGACCTCACTGATCCAGCCGACACAGCAGATCTTTTGAGTAAAGAAGGAGAGAAAGCAGAAAAACTCCCTCCCCAGCTGCTGGGCACCACCAGCACTTTCCTGCCCTCCTGTCTCACAAACATTTACCTTCACTGGTGAGAAGCAGTGCGGGGATTCCTAAAGCACAGCCTCGGGGGAGAAGCAGCTGCTTCTGCTGAAGAAGGAGCAGCTCACGGCAGTGACCAAGCCCCAAGATAGTCTAAGAACTGGAGGGTACAAGCCCTAGCTGGGGGGTTGCTTCCCCATCCTTTTAAGGGACCTGCAAGGCAAGGGGCGAAGCTGTAAGCAGAAGAAGATTCACTGCCGCCACACAAACTAGTGTTTTCCAGACTTGTTAGACCCCAGAGGGCTTCACTGTGCTGGGCTAGCTAAGCCTTACTTCCTGTGGCCGAGAACTGCCCAACTTCATGCCACCTGCCCCTACAGCACCCCCAGGCACGACCTAGGTGTCATTCACAACACAACGAGTGACCTTTACGTCTGGGCAAGGGGCCCCTTGGCTAAGTCCTGTGGAACTCAGTAGTTGTGATAAACCAAGGGAGAGTGACAGAGTTTCCCGGCAGCTGATGACTGGTTCAAGGTTGATAAAACCAAGCCACAGCCCCCCCGTCACCCAGTTTTCACCTGTTCTTTTTCAAACGCCCTCAACAATCAGGCTCAGCTCGCAGCGTCTCGCAAGAGACAGGCTCCTTTTACACAGCAAGTGCTTCCTACAGCTCAAAACTGTAATTTTTGCCTGGAATAGAGCTTAGCAAAGGTTTTCCCTTCTGAGGTGACGCTCTACTCTGCAGAGCATCTTTTCGGTGTGCTGCTCCTTTCCCCCCTTGCTGAGTTGAAGTCGGCCGCCTTGCTCTCTGCACATGGTTGCAGCCCGAAGTCAAGTGCAGGGTTCCCGGCCTCCTCTCCCAAAGGCAGCCCAGGAAGACACTGCTGACCGGGACCTGCGTGGGCAGGAGTCTGCCGAGATGGTCTTGAGGGCTGGTCCCCTGCTCACTCACAGAGCCTGTGACAGAGCCAGCTAAAACGCCTCTGGGTCGTCCTCCCTGCCTTGCTCGCTGCCTCTGGTGCTGACGGAGTAGCACAGGAAGCCCTCTCCAAAGACCCCCTAACATTTGGGGTCCAGAGGTCTCCTTCAGAGGGTGGTCACTGCAGCTCCACCGTGAGGGCCAGCCCTGCCCAGTGCCAGCCATTTTATATATCACTGCGTTAAAACCTCCTCGCTGAGCACATCTAATAGAGATCTGGCTGTGCCCTTCACCACGTCAACTGCCCCTTCCAGCAAGCTCTTTCTGCAGCTGCACTGGAAACCCCTCTGCGCGGAGCAGCGCGCAGAGAGCCTGTGGCTGTCAGGCAGCTACAGGAAAGCATCACTGTCACACAGATCTGACTCCAGAATCGGCGGCATCAGCTCATTCCTCTGTCTCCAGACTCCTCACGCAGCATCACCCTGCACTCTTTTCTGTAAGAACAGTCAGACCACCTCTGTCAAGCGGATTTCTGACTCTAAAACAGGATGAAGCTGGACGAGCATCACGGCATGGCACAGTTTGCGGTCAGAAAAACCAGCCCAGAAAACCTTCTCTACGCAGAAACGGGTACCCAACGGATTTTGTCTGCGTGTGGAAAAGAAAGGGCAGCCAAGCAGACAACGGAGTCGCCTCTCCTCTAGGCCTTGAAAAGTAAAGTTCGTTAGAGCTCTGCTGCTGTTCCCAATCGCAGGCCCTGCTGTTCGGCTGCCGTAAGGCACTGCAAGCAAACGCCAAGGCAAAGCACGCGCACATCACGCTGCTGGAGGTCTGCGTCCTGCGCCGTCAGGAACGGCACCCGCTATCACCTCCATCGTGTTGGAGTTACGTGCCCCTTTCTCTGACACACTCCCCTGTTTCCGATGGCTGAGGGGCTGCTCTGGGGTCAGGACTGGAACAGGCTCCCCAGGGAGGGGATCGTTCAGGACAAAGGAGTTGCTGCTCGCGGTTCCCCACAGGCAGCTCCCCACGGTCCAGCACGGTTCTGCTACGGGGCAGTTCTGGAGTGGGCACTCTCGCTCGTGCTTTACGCTCTGGCTTTCTGCCTGGGCAGCTTTCAATCAGGAACAGAATCTCTTCAAAGGCCCGGCACGGGTACATGCTCTGATGTCAAGGGATGGGAGGTGGTTAGGAAACACGAGGCTGTGATGCTTTGCTAAGAAAACATCCCTCAAAGAGCTCAGGGGAAACCTAACGCTGTAACCGGGCTACAGGGTCACAATCCAGGCTTCCAGCTGAACAAACAGTGAGGGCGACAACACCTTAATGTGAAGGAAGTAAAACAGCCCTGTGACTCTTCCAAAACGGGTACTAAAACTGTGACCAGAAAGCCCCTCAAAACCTGTCAGTCATCACAAGAACCGTGGAACAACAGCAGACTACCCTGACGCCGGAGGCACTGTGTGAGGAGGCAGACAGCCCTCGTGCTTCCTTGATGTGTGCCCTGATTTTCAAGGATCAGGCATCAATAACATCATCGTCTCTCAAAGAACTTGAGCCAGGGCGAGTATCTAAATCTTGATGTAAAGACACTAAACCTCAAAATACTCACTTGCCTCCACGTGGGTGAAAGTAAAGGCATTTGTGAGCGGCCGGATCCAGTGCTGTGCCCTGGCCACAACCCGTACGAGTCACGACGTGTGCTACGAACAGCCCTGTGTCGTGGTTTCAATGAGGAGAAAAGCTGGGAGCCCACGTCAGGACGCGGCCAGGACTACTGAGCGCAGCGTGGCGCCACTCGAATTAACAGTGCACTCTGTATTTCAGCACCTGTTGGATTCCAGTCCAGCCTGGCTCTACCTCTCCCTATCCTAGTACCTCAACCCTTTCCCCAGCGCACCCCAAACAGAGTGCTGTGTCCTCCTCAGAAACGCAAAGGCTGCTGTTGACACCCGCTGAGCCCAGGAAAGAGAGGAGCACGCAGTACAGTGCCTGGGAGCAGTCAAACAGCACAGCAGAAACAGCGCCCAGCTGCCGCAGCACTGGTGGCACCAGCCCCTGCCCTCGCCCTGCACCCTGCCATTCTCTTGGCTGGCAGAGACCCCCTGGCAGCGAGACCGGCCTTTCTTACCTTCTGCCACATTTTGATGAAGAAGAGCTCTCCAGAGAAGTTGAAGAAGACGTTGGTGTCGTAGGCATCGTCCCCGACGTTAGAGATGGAGATGTTAAGAGAAATGTTCCTCACCGCTCCCAGAGCCAGGTAGGCGGTTCTGTCGTCGACACTGTAGGCACAAAGAGTTGCACCGACTTAACCCTGGGCAGCTTTCGCGGGCTGGCCCTCCGTTCTGTCTGCTGTGGAGCTGGCACGGCTCGGCTGCTCGCCAGCTTGGAGCACGCTGTACCAGCCAACAGTGCAGCCACCGAACTGAGAACGAGCACCTCCTGCGTCCCGGTGCTGGCCCAGCCGTCGCAAAGCCTGTATCGACCGTGAGGAAAGCCCACGCTCCTCGCGTGGAACCGTTTCACGTGACTTACTGTCAGTATGGTTCTGGGAGACTGAACCAGTTAAAGCTGTAAAGTAACTGGGCAGGGGAAGGGACGTCTCGCGAGGGCGCTCCATGCACACACAAACACACCAGCTATTTGTCTCTCAAGAACTCCAACTGATTTCAGCATCCTAGTAACCTGTGAGAAATCTTAGGCGTTAAGCCCTGGGTACAAGGAGAACAAACCTGGAAAGGGGCTGAGTGAAATCCAGCAGCTGCTGGAAGCAGGAAAACAGCGGGACGTCTCGCGAACGCCTGCTGAACGAGGCTAACCTTTTCAGGTGTCCAGGCTCGATCGAACACGATCAAGTTAATTGGAAACCCGAGAGAACAGCTGAATCGAAGTGCCGGTTACGTACCCTGAAGCTCCGTGCTGCTGTGATGTACCGCTGCACTCACCCTCCGCACAGGGGCAAGCGTTCACACACACACACACACACGGAGAATTCAGTATTGAATCGTCCAGCCCGGACTCTCACGGGGAGGAACGGGGCTAAAGATCAAACTCAGGAGCAATTGCAGTATCGGAGCTTAGAACCGGGGTCCGAGAACTGCAAGTACAGTTACAGGCAGTAAAAAACCTACCAGGTATTACAGTCGAACCAGCCAGACACCCAACCGACTGCGGGTCTCCTAACCGGAATCTAGTCCGTTCACACAACCCAGGGCGACAGAGACAGTGCCACCGAGTAGCTGGGGAGAAAAAGGCAGAGACCCCCAGCCACACTGCACTGCAGGGAAACGCTCTCCAATATTCCCTCCGGGCGACAGGAACCGCCTCTGAGTCAACGCACCCTCGCATCCCACCCTGCCAGGAGCTATCGCACAGCGCGTGTGAACGCAGTAGCAAGCAACAGCACAAAGAATCCGTAGCTGACCAGGACACCTTCCACTGCTCCGGTTTCCCTCACGGACAGGCAGTGCCAGGGATGCGCACACTGGCACCTAACGCCTCTGCACATCAGCAACTCCCTGGAATCGGCCGGGGTGCAGAAAGCCAGCTGTGATTAAAAGCAGCCTGTCCCTCCACCACCGCATCCCTCCTCTGACAGCCTCGCTCAGGGTTCTGCAGCCAGAGCACCTGCAGAACGTCTGGGGTTTTGAGAGGCCTCCCCTCAAGGGGCAGTTCTGGGTACCTCACTTCAAGAATGAGATTGAGGGGCTGGAGCAGGTGCAGAGGAGCAACGAGGCTGGGGGGACTGGAGGGAGAGGCTGCTGAGGAGAGGCTGAGGGTAGATGTGGGAAAGGCAGCACCCACAGGCTGGAAGGCAAACAAACCACAGCTACTAGTGGCAGGAAGGCAGGCAGCAGATAAATGGTACCAAGCTCAGAGCGGAACGTTGTCTGCATCAGTCTGCTGTGGAAGGAAGGAAGCCCTCTGTTTTCTCTGTTAAAGTATCTGAAGAGCTCTGCTGAAAACAGGTTATTGATCACAGATGTGGCCCTGGCATTTGAGGCTGCATCAGTAGCACTTCTAGAAACCAGAGAGTTATCAGAGGCACTGTGCTCACTGCGTGCCCAGCACAGATGCTACGCCCCGAGAAATCGAAACCCCGCTGTTAGAAACCTGACTGCTTGTCCCATTCCGGGGAAACTGAGGTACAACATGGAGTTTACAAAGCACACTCAGCTGAGCGTGGATGAGGGGGAAAAAGAGCAGTGCTCTACCCAGCGGCCACTTTCAGAGGGCAATAAAGGGCAGTCAGTCGGAGACGAAACGTTACAGACAGTACGTGCTGCCTACCTTAGGAACTCTGCTCTGCTGCAGCAGGCGCTGCCGATCCACAGCAAGTTATGCACAATGTCAGGGACTCTAAGCAACACACCCCCACGTGTGCACATCCTCTCTTACAGCTCAGGCAAAACAATCAAGACAGTTTACCTGGATGACAGGTAGGAACCTCAGACTTATCAGGAGCTACTAGAGAGAAATGAACGCAGCTGCATCCTGAGAGAGCCTGTGTGTGTGTATGCATGGGTATGCACGCACGTATCTGCATCAGCCAAGATGTATTCTGCATCTGCTTCTCCGTAGGGTCTGCGCAGCACCAAGAACTTCCACCTCTGGAGGCAGTGCAGCCCGAGGTTAAGATTTGCTTTGTTAAATTCACACTTGGTGGCTGGAGCAAGAGCAGCATCGTCGTGAGCTGTCCTGTGTCTGTGAAACACCGACGAGGAGATGCTCTCAAGGAGGGCCAGGTGATACACTCGTTCAATAACAGATTCAAGCTGCATGAAAGAACAGCTCTCTGGGGTCTGGTTTAAAACGCAGACAATGAAACCCTGCTGCAGCAGACGCAGCCAAGGGACTCCTTCAAATTAAACCAGAATTAAAGCACTGACAAGATTATCTTGTGCAGTACCCCTGACTGATGACTGGTCACCTGCTACTCAATCGGGACTCTGTTCTTGTATGAGCAGAGGATTGCAACCACTCATCACTCGACGGCTCCATTTCCATCCATACAGGTTCAATTACCACGTGTTCCCAAGGAACAGGGCTGCCCGCTGCTTCCAAACTGGAATGATGCACATCTCTGGGGGAGATTTATGAAGCCCCGAGTGCAGCTAACCAGTCAGAGACCCAGATACAATTCATTCGTCCCCATTCACCCTCAGAACGGGAAAACATTGGCTCGTTCCCGAGAGGATGCTCCCACTGCAGCTTGCACTACGTCCCGATTCACCGTGGGCTCTGCCGGGCAGCCCTTCCAGGAAACCGGCACTCCAACCCCGGACGAGCTACACTGAACTTCCCCCGTGCCTCACCAAGGCAGCCTTCCACACCCGGACAGGTGCCTCCTGGTAAAGGATGAAGTGAGTATCCGTTAGAAATGAGGACCCTGCTTCCCGGATTCACTGGAAGATGAGACTCTAAACGGGATTACAGAAGTGCCACCGTGCGTGGAAGGGCGCGAGCAGGGGTCAGGCGGCTCCCTTTACAGAGCACGCTGCCACATGAACCCCACAACAGCACCCAACCACGCTGTCAGCCGTGACATTGCCTACATCACAGTAACCTTTCAGGGACTGGAAGGTCCCCCTGGAGCCGCCTTCTCTCTAGGCTCCCTCAGCCTGTCCCCAGAGCAGAGGGGCTTCAAGCCCCTGACCATTTTCATGGCCTCCTCTGGGTCCGCTCAATCAGGTCCTTGTCCTTTCCATATTGAGGGCGTCAGAGCTGGATGCAAGACTCCAGCCTGAGGTCTCACCACGGCATAGCAGAGGGATGGAATCCCCTCTCTCAATCTGCTGGCCACACTTCTGATCTGCGTCCCGGGAGCCGAGAAGGTCCATGGTGGAACACCCAGGTGCTGGGTGGAAGCTCATGACCACTCCGCTGGCACTAAAAACGCTGAACCGCGGCATCTGCTCTTTCTTTCCTGCGGTTGGTTTGTTGTGAAGCAGAAAATCATCTCCATGTGGGCAGCCTGTGTGTGAGGGCAGGCTGTCTGGGGCAAACAGAGTCAAAGAGCTCTGAAAGCAGCACTTGTTCAAAGAAGGGTAAGACAAGACAGAGTCTTTATCTGCCGTGAATGAAGAGGAAGGGAAAAGGCAGACACTATCAGAGCACCTAATGAAGCTGTGAACGAGAGGGATTGTCTTTCCTCATCAGGACTGTTCTGTTAAGGTGAGCATGCCATGAGAGGAAGCCTCTCTGCAAACAGATTCCCCTTGAGCGATCAAAGGAAGGTAAGTGCTGAGGTGGGAGCCTGGTCACAGGAATGGAACAACATCTGTCCTTTCCTGTGCACACCCCGCAGTTGCACAGGCAGCCACCTCACAGGAGGACTCTTTATTCACAACCAGAGCCATGAGCCGGAGGACTGGAGAGGACGTGGGGTGGTGGAGCGTGCTCTCCCTTGTATTTTCAGTGAGAGCCGGGGTACGCACACCAGGATCACATAAAAACACCGCAGCAGTGACTCCCCAGTCACGCACAGAGCCAGACGTAAGAGACACAAGAAACAAAAGGAGGGACAGAAAACACGGGAAGGTCACAGGAGGAATTCATCCCACCTCCTTCTGGGAAGCTGACCAGAGGATGCTGGAAAGCACTTCATCAGTTACCTCCTGATTAGAACAGACGTGCTTCAAACCCTGTTACCTGGGGGTTGTGCCCCCTCTCTGGCTAACTCCGGAGGGGCCAGCAGAAATGGCCCAAGTCACACACCTGGCATCTCGACTGGAAAAGGACGCCCCTCAACAGTCCATTTCACGGGGCAACTCCCAAATCGTCCCCTCACGAAAGGCAGAGCACAAACCCCCAGCTCGAAACAGCCCTGGAAATGTTTGCAGAGAGCACCTGCCACCCTGCCGGCTCCTCGGGGGCTTCTGCCTCCAGCTTCGCACCTCGGACAGACCCACTCTGCAGCAGCACAGGCCAGCCAGTCCGCAGGGGAAGGACGCAGAGTCTAACCGGCGGCAGCTGTTGGAGAGGCTCTGAAGCAGCACACAACAGCAAGCTGCTTCTTCCCAACAGCCAGACACATGCTCAGAGGCTCTCCAGCGCGGGAGTAATTCTGCTTCCAATGACAGATGAAGGGTAACTTCATGTCACATAAATATATGGAAGACAGACTTCTTCCTGGAATGCTCTCAGGAAGAGCACTATTTATGACAGCACACTGTGTTGCTATAATATTTACGACAGCACTATCTATTACAGCTTCTTCCATCCAAGGGGGCTCACAGCCCTGTGCTTACAACCTGATTTACACACCACGCACACAGCTTGTGCTGGAACACAGCAGCTACAGAACATGCTGCAACGGCTTCTCTCCTCTCGTGCAGCTCGCTTTTAGCGAAGCTGCTCTGCCCATCACAGCGCCCGGGCTGTCTGGGTGCTCGCACAGCCACACAGGACCCACTGCGTCACTGCATCTCACAGGGAGGCCACCACCCGTCCTGCTCCGCTCTGCTCAGCTGGGTTGTTCACCGTAGCTGGAACACAGACTGCTGATTCGAACGCCCTCGCTGTTGCCCAGATGACTTCGCCACGGTTTTCACTCGGTTCCCATCGGAGCCCTAAGTGCTCAGTAACTCCTGCTGACTTTGCAGCGGGACAGGCAGCAGCTCAGGACCTCAAACTGCCTTCAGACAAACGTGTCTCCTGCCAGCTCTGCTCCCACAGCCTTTCAGCTTGTTGAGCTTTTCCTCGACCAATAGCCCCAAGTCCTTCTCCTCTCTGTTCCCCATCCAGCCTGTCTTTGTGCCTGGGATTGCCTTGACCCAGGTGCAGGACCTTGCCCTTGCCCTTGTTGAATCTCGTGAGGTCAGCACTCCCTTCCCTCCAGCGTGGCCCCCACACCACACAGCTCGGTGTCATCGGCAAACTTGCTGAGGGGGCCCTCAATGCCAACTTTCCAGGGATGGTGGTGAGGCTGATTGGTTACCCAGATCCTCTTTCTTGCCCTTTTTGAATATTGGAGTGACTTTTGTCAGCCCCCAGGCCCCTCTCCTACTCCCCATGACTTACTGAAGATGGCCTAGCCATGACTCCCATTGTCTCCCTTAGCACCCACAGGTACATCCCATCGGGATGCCTGGACTGCTTAACTGACCTCTAACCCAGTCCCATCAACCAGGGCAAACTCCTCCTTTGTCCTGACTTCCTCTGGGGCCTCAGTGGTCTGGGGCCCATCAGGACTGCCCCCAGCAGTACAGACACAGGCAAAGGCGGCATCCAGTACCTCTGTCCCTTCTTTATTGATTGCTCCTCAGCTGAAGACAAAATCCCTCACTGGTTTCCCTAGCCCACACAGACGCCGCTCCAGCTCTCAAGAGATTTTGCTCACTGCAAGGGAGCAGAGGTCAAAGATCCAGCCTGATTGCAGTCAAAGCTTGGATGCTGCAACCCGAGACCTAACCCTGCTCACAGCCAGTCCCCCAAAACATTCCTGTGGACTTCAGCCGTGCTGGCGAAGTCAGGCACCTCTCAGACCTGACTCTGGTCCGGTTTTCTCTCCACCTATGGTTGCAGCCTGCTGGAGACTCAGTCTCCTGACTACTCTCTCTTTTTGGGTGGTGGTCCTTTCGATGTCCTTTTCATTATGGGTTTTTTCCCCCCAAAGTAGAGAAGCATCTTCCCCTTTCTTTCCTCCGTTCCCAGGAGATCCTACCCATCACACAGCGACAGCTCCGGCACACAGTGAAATGACTTGCATCAGCACTTCCATCCACAAAAATGCTGGGGAACTCAGGAAACAGAAGGGATGTGCACAGCTGACCTTCAGCCTGGTTCATCCCACGTTGAACAGCCACATCCCATCACAACAATAGGCGTTTTCCTAAGATCACAACTCCCGTGGGGCAGAAGCTCCCTGATGAGGTTTATTATCAATTAAACCAGGCACCCTCCCCCAGTTACTGACAAGAGGAACCTGAGAAGGAGAGCAGGATTCTCGGAGGTTCAGCAGGACTGCAAGCTCAGGAAAAGCTGACTGTGTAAAACTCACGGGTGAGCTCAACCTTCTGAGGGCTGCGGGGTTTACCTGTTTCGTATTTCATTAAGGGTCTTCCTGGGCAAAACCTCTCAAGATCACATGGCTGTCCTTACCCTCTTCCCCCGGGTATGAAACGGCACTGAAAACTCAAACACTAGGGCAGACACCTCACAGGAAGGAGCAGCACTCCACGGCACAAGGAAAGGAGTAAAACGTTCACCTACTCACCTAGACAGCAGTAACTTGCCCTGAAGCTTCAAATCAGCAGCACAGTCTTCAGACTGACAATTCCTCTCGAAAACAGTCTGTGAAAAGCAGGGAAAGGGACTGTTACAGCAGACAGAACAGGCTCCGAACGCAGATGAAGTAAAACACAAACCCCACCAGTACCCATGACGATGGAATACACAGTGTGGGAGTGCAGGGACCGAGTGGGCAGGCAAACCCCATCTTTATCAGGGCGTTTGGCTTTTCTATGCCAACTCCTCTTCCACAGCCTTCCCCTCCATCCGTCCCCGTGAGTGACCTGACAGGAATCACTGCCTGTGCTCTACTTGTGGCAGCCCTGCTCCTGTACCTTGAGCACCTGTCTGGAAATGAGAGAGAGCATCAGCTACCGGTGACTGTGCTTTCAGTCCTAAGAAAGGCACCTAAGGAACCCACGCACTGAGCACAGTTACAGGCATCTCCTGAAAACAAGGAACGAAACCCCTTGGGGCTCTTTCCCCTCAGCGTCATCCTGCGAGCAAAAGGAAAGTGAAAAGACTGCTAAACACCAGGGGCGTCTCGAATAGCAGACCCCCTTTGGCAAAGACTACCTGCTAGGAAACGTAACAGCCCTTCTCTCATGAGGACAGGCTGAGAGCGCTGGGGCTCTTCAGCCTGGACAGGAGACGGCTACAGGGCCACCTTACTGTGACCTTCCAGTACCTGAAGGGGCCTGTCAGAAGGCTGCAGAAGACTGTGCCCAAGGGCAAGAAATGACAGGAAAAGGGGTCCTGGTTTGAAGCTGGAAAAGGACAGAGTGAGGCTGGACAGGAGGAAAAAGGTCTGGAATCTGAGGGTGGGGATGCCTGGACCAGGCTGCCCTGAGAGGTGGTGGAATCAGCATCCCTGGAGCCATTCAAGATCAGGCTGGCTGGGACTCTGGGCAATCTGTTCTAGTTAGAGATGTCCCAGCTTCTTGTGGGGGGGTTGAACTGGAAGACCCTTAGCAGTCCCTTCTGACCCAGTACACTCTGATTCATTCATGGAATAGCCAGGAGCAGTAGCAGGACAACACTCCATGAGGCACAGGCAGGCTATTTCAGCAGCGCACGGAGGAGTCTGTGAGCTCCTACAAAGCTCTACAGTAGTTTGGCAGCCACCAGTGAAAGAACAGGAGATGCTGCTGGTTTCCAAGAGACTCAGACGCTCTCAAGATGATGGCTACTTCCTCGCTGCGAAGACACGAGACCAATACCTTTCTGAACGTAGGGTCAGTTTTCCAGGCTGGATTCATTCCCCCGGAATTGCAGTGCTCCTCAGTTTACTGATTATTCAAAGCACCCAAAGTGAGGGTTGCCAACACTGTCCTGCTAGGAACCCTGCTGTCCACTCCCGGCATCCCTCCGTACGATGATCCCTTCCTAAGGCTGCGCCCCACCGCTTTTATTACCAAAGCAAAGACAGGTCGGTCACAAATGCAAAGACAGAACAGCTCTGTACGGGACACACACAAGTCAGACAGACTGTGACTCCCCAGAGGGAGAAAAGAAGAGCCTTATCAAGCTGGTGTTGCACTAGCAGGATCAAACCCCACTGCAATCTGGCCTGTGCTGCAAAACACCGAAAGGTGGGAGGTGGCAGATTTATTCAGGGCTGCTTTTGCCCCTTTCACTTTGCTTTCCTATCTTTTGCTCTCTCAGAGTCCCAAAGCGGACGCTACTGAGGATTCAAACACTGTCTGAGCTTACCCTTCCTCTGTGACACAGACTGCACCGCCAAAGGACAGGAATAGCCCCGAGGCAGGAACGGGCACAAAGCCTGGAGAGGCTTCAGGAGCGTCCTCCCCAAACTCCTCAGAGCTGATCTCGAGCACCGTCGCTACATACAGGGAGGACTGTAAAATATTCTTGCCTGACAGTTTCCCCAGCAGCGCTGCAGAAATCCTGGCAGAGCACTCGAGCTATGACCCACACATTCCAAAGGATGAGGCAGTGCAAGTGCACGCAACTACCTACCTCACAGCCCTGGAACTCTGACACTACAACTACAGCTCCGCACGAGCAACTGCCGGGAACGCATCTCTGCCAAACCATCATTCATGAGACAGCAGGCTGCTCTGAACTACCTTGAGAGTCTTCTGTTACATCGCAGAACCCAGATCATTCCCACAAGCACCGGGATGGCTGAAAGGAGGAGGGCTGATGAGTCACCAGATGCACAGCTGTGCAGCGGTAAACTCTGCCTATGTGGAGGACCTCAAACCCATTCAAGTTTGGGGGTGGAAAGGATTTCCAGTCCAGCCAGCTGCTGGGACCTGTCAGTGCAGCCACAGCCAGCTCAGCAGTGCCCTTCCACTGCAGACCACTGGCATATTATGGGTTATCTTGCCATTCCCCACTGTATCTGTGGTCTGAATAGACAGCAGATGTCACTACTGCACTCCACCTCCTCCTGTAGTGCGTCTGCTAAAGTCTCAATCCCACAGCTTCCTTCAGGAGGGAATCCACACCCTTCTTCTCTGCTCTCCCGACCTTCCCCTTCCCAGATGACTGATTCCTACCCATTCAAAACCCTCCTGAAGAATTAAGGAGTAAACACAACACATAATAGCAGTCACCAGCACAGCTTATATATTCTCTCACTTGGTCTGCTTGCGCTGTGGTCAGTTGGGGCCAGCAATTGTACCCGACTCAACGCTGCATGCTGGTAGAGCTGGGGTCTGCTCCTGGGATACACACAGCTCCTACAGGATGGGGTAGTGGGTGTCGGTGCTCAAGCACAGGACGTTCCACCTCAACCTGAGGAAGAACTTTCCTGTGAGAGTGACAGAGCCCTGGACCAGGCTCGCCAGAGAGCCGTGCTGGTGCTGAGACCCGAGCTCTACTACGAAACCAAAGAGCCATGCTGGTACTGCACGGTGCGGGGGACGAAGGTCAACTGGACAGTCACCCCAACTGCACAAAGGCTTCGTCACAGCATGTCTTCATGAAAAAAATAAGCCAATCATACAAGCACTTGTAGAGCATTAGCACAGTAAAACAGAACCCAGCCAGCAGCAACTCTAATTTGCTAGCAGGGGTGCAACCACGTAAGTTGATGGCTCATGGTGGCTCATGGCAAGCAGATGGCTTATCTACGGCCAAGGGCAATCATCTCTCCCCCATTTCAGCTGCATCCTCATTTCAGTGCTAGAAACTGGGCTGGAGCGGTGAGCTAAAAGGGAGAGAGGACACAAACATCAATGGACTGGCAATCCAAATGAAATCAGCTCTTCAAGAAAGCCCAGGCATGGAACCTGCTAGCTGAAGGCAGCCTAAGCCAACAAACATGGGCACGGTACTCCTCACAGCAGTGGGGGGATTCCACAGTGTCTTTTGTCCTCGTATTCCCTTGGGATGAAGATTTACAATTGGTGGCAATAGAAATACTCCCCCCAGCCCCTCAGAGCTGTATTAGATTTCTAGTCTGACTCACTCGTTCTCCAGGCTGAAGCAATTCATTTTTAAAAATCATTAGCAATTCAAACCATCCAGAGAGTGTTCTCCTTCTACAGGACCCCGGACCTTACAAATTCAGGTAGCAGTAGATGGCAAAGACCAGCTGGGTTAGTGGCCCCGCTTCCCCATGCTGCTACAGGAGGGGTCTCTTCAGCACATTTGCCAAAGCGTTTTCCTGTCCTCTCTCAAACGGCCTTTCACTTGTCTTGGGTGACTACACAATGGTCCAGTGGTATCACCTCAAAAGGGCTCTTCAACCTTATTGGAGAAGGTCCTCTACTAAACCTCCCTATTTCGACTCCTAAACGTGGAGCCCTGTTAGACGAATACTCTTGCACTCAGGGTGCTGTCATAGTTAAACACGAGAGTCAAAACCTCACACAGCTGTAAATAAAAAACGATGAAAGCAGAGTAACCAATGAAAACCAGATGTGGGATCTTTTCTGTTAGCTGGAGATGCAAAACAAGTCTCCAAATCGTCAGATACACAAGCTATGACTACCTTTAGCCCATTCAGACCCCCAGGGACTCATGGAAATCCTCTCCTCTAACCAGTACTTGTGTATTTATGAATGCAGCTCTGAGCTTACAAGCATTTGTGGCACCAGAGTACTCTGAACTGAATGAACTAATACCATCGTGTTAACTCTCACAAGATGCGCCTTCCAATCAGCTCCACAGCTTCTTCATTCCCTCTTTAAAAGGTGTCTGCAGTAGGATGTCAAAATTTACCCATCACGCATCTTGTTCACACCAAGAGCTCCAGAGAAAGCCCCCCCGTAGTGATAAGGCAAGTGAGAGGGTTGAGAGCTAAAAAAGTGCAAGTTTAGATTAGATTTAGGAAGAAATCCCTCCCTGGGAGGGTGCTGAGGCACTGAACAGGCTGCTCCATCCCTGGCAGTGTTCAAGGCCAGGTGGACGGGGCTCTGGGCAACCTGATCTGGTGAGAGGTGTTGCTGCCCATGGCAGGGGGTCTGGAACCAGATGATCTCCGAGGTCCCTTCCAAGATTCTGTGAACTGCTGAAAAGATATGAAGAGAGCTCAGGGAGCCTGGCTCCCCAAAGGCTGTCACTCATCTCTGTAGCTTTTTAAGAACATCTCAGGAGTTTTGCTTAGCTCTCCACTTCAGCAGGAACTTCTTACGATTACAAATCCTCATCCGCAGGTGAAGTGGGAAATGAAATCAACACACACTGTTAACCGGACCGTGGAAACAAACCCAGAGGGAGTTTAGGTTGGGGTTCAGCTGCGAATGCTTTTGTGATCATCTCTGCTTTCTCCACCTCTTTATTTGAGGAGAACTGGAAATGAGATCAGGTAATTCACTTCACACAACCTACGACAGGATCGCACTCTAGCCTGACCCTCCTCCGGCACTAACGCGAAGGCAAGAAGGTCTCTCTCTCTGTGCCTGTACTGCCAAGTCAGGCTGGCTCTTGTTCTTAAGGAAGCCAATCAGATCTGGACCTGGGGATTAAACCGTGCCTGGCACAGGAACAGACGTACTGGAGGCACTGATTTCCACTTGTTCTTACTTCAGCACAGGTGTTAATTACAGGCGTTTCAGAGGCACAACACATCTGCAGCTCTTGTTCAGTTCTGGATCTCTTCCAGACCTGTAAATATCCCCTCTTTATTGCCATTCAACACCACCACGAAGAAGCAGGCAAACGTAACGCTCATCCTAACCCACTAGGGGCTCAGGGCGAGTTCCCTGCACGTTTCCTGGCGTGAACAGCGCCTTCCCCCTGCCAGCACAGCACTCACTAACCAAATTCAGCCCGAGCAGAAAGACATCGCTTTCAGTCCCACTGCGACCCAAGGGGAGAAAGACTGTTCACAGGGGTTAAACTGCTCCAGGAGCCATCAGAATCACAGAACAGTTTCAGGTGGAAGAGACCTTCAAGATTCTCCAGTACAACGTTCAAGTAGTTGTCAAGAGCAACAAGGTCTCCCCTCAATCTCTTCTGGCTAAACAACCCCGGATTCCAGCAGCCTGCCAGGACAAAGGCATCACTGAACAGCCTAGAACCCCCCAGGGACACGACCTGCCTCAAGCAGGCACAGAGCGACCCCTGCTTTAGAGAAGGCAGCACTTGCAAACGTGGACCACCACAGCTTAATATGTCCAGACTTTCATGAAAAGCTCCTACAGAAAGGGCAGAGCCAGAAGGAGCAGGACCTTTCTCATCCTTCTCCCTATTCCACCATCTTATTGCTAGAACAAACACCCGGAAAGCAGCTTGTGCTGCCCAGCACAGGTCTGTACTACGTCACGGAGAAACATGAATGCCACAGCAGCAGGGACTGTACAAGGAGGCTGCTGCGTGCCAATAAGCCGGGGCTGGGCAATTCCCCTTTCCATCCTTCGGCACTGCCAGATGTCCAGGAGAAAAGGGAGAGTGCAAATCTAACCTGATTCCTCTGTGCGATCTTGTGTCCCTTCTTCCAGCGGAGGATGGGCTTGAGAGCAGGGAGCTCCTTGTCCTCTCTTCCTCTGTCTATCACATGCTCCCCAAGACTGTAGGCAGCTTCAAAGACGATTGGAGAGATGACGTCTTTGACTCTTTTCTGCATGGGGAGACAAACAGACACCTCACTATTCCTGTAGGCGAGCAGCTTTTGCCCATTACAGTTACACATAACGTTGAAGCAGACCTTCATGTTCCGCACAGCCCACAAAACCCAGGTTTCTCTACCTCCTTTACTCTTCCCTGGCTCCAACAGGAATGACCACGTTACACCAAAAATAAGTTAGAAGATTACAGAGGAGTCAACAAAAAGATTAAGGTTTTTAAGTCGAGACCTACTCTTGGCTCTGCAGCAGATGGGACGGACGACATCCTCCTTCTCCACAGCTCCCTGAAGGGAGGTTGTGGTCAGGTAAGGGTCAGGCTCTTCTCCCAGGCAACTAGCAATAGGACAGGAGCAGGGCCTCAAGCTCCTCCCTGGAGGTGTTTAAGGACAGCCCAGCCATGGCCATTAGTGCTCTGATCTGGCCAACGCAGTCATGTTAGGTCTTGGGCTGGATGAGCTCGAGGCCTTTTTCAGCCTCAACAATTCTGTGATCCTATGATATTACTCACTAACACCACTAGCACTCCCCAACACCACGGGCTGCTCCTTCACAGAAGCATCACATGCAACGGGTGACACAAGGACCAGCAGAGGGACCGGCCCACAGAAGAGCACGCCACTCAGCGACAGTCACAACCAACGAGCCAGCACACCAACCACCACCTAATCCGACTGCCCCAGCCAACTGTGCAAACACAGAACAGTTACAGGAAGGAGTGAGACACAATCCACCTACAGTCTGCCCAGCTCCACCAGTGCAGCACGGGAAGAATAGGCTCCTCATGATTTCTAAGTGCTTTAACACCATCTTGCAGGGTTTCAGTCTAACAGCCTTTGAAGTGAAAAGACCGGTTTCCCATTGCCTCCAATGAAGATGGGAGTGTGCTCCTGCTGTTCGTTTGTGTCTCTCTCTGCTCCGTTCCAGTGGTACAGTTGTGACTCCCAGCAGCCAGATTAATTACATGTGTGGCTACTCTTTCACCACAGCCCTGGGGAAATGCATTTCACATACCCACTTGTCTTTAATTAAGGATGAAAGTCTGAACACTGCCCCCAGTTATTAATCCTGCCACATGTTCAGTCCCTTCTGCTCACAATCCTGCAGACAGGACGGCAACAGTCTGGGGGATGTGTCCTTGGTGAGACAGCGAAGACAGCTCTGCCTCGCAGGTAGACAACCACCTGTCTGCTGTAAGGGATGTAAGCACGTGAACAAAACAATGAGTATGTGCCCAGACACAGTCTGGAGAAGTAACTACTCCAGGGTGGAAATGCACCTTCCAGCCCACCCAAATGCAGCCTTCCTGGGGGTTGAATCGTGTATTGATGGCACAGCACAGGGACCACGTTTAAATGGCCCTTATCTCTCACTGGAAGCCAGAAGATGTCATGGCAACCTGGTTTGAGAGAGCTTGAAAAACCCTTCAAGTCATGGAAACTGCCTCGCCTTCCGTATCAGTGACACAGCCCTAACCAAGTGCACTGGCCAAGGGAAATCCTCTCCACAAGGTTTGCACCACGATGCTGCTGCGACGGAAAAGCACTGCAGGTTAAAGACACTGCTGCATCATCAAAAAGCATCCCCGGCGAATCACAGCACCCGGACGGCACGGCTCCACAGCATCACCCAAGAATCCTGGTCGGAAAGGACCTCCCAGGTCACCGAGTCCAACCATACCCACACTTACATAAACCTAAAGGCACAAGAGAAGGATTGGGTAATCTCTTTGGCTGCAAGAGACCCTCAAGGACCATCCATTCCAACCGGCCTTCAACCCAGCACTGCCCGGCCATCGCTAAACTGTGTCCCTACGTGCCAGGTCCGCATGCTCTTTAAATCCCTCCGGGGTGGCTACTCCACCACTGTCGTGGGCAGCCTGTTCCAGTACCTGGTAACCGCTGCAGTGAAAAAATGTTTCCTAATGTCCAGCCTAAACCTCCCCTGGCACAGCTCACAGCCACTTCTTCTAGCCCTACCACTTGCCACAAGAGAGACGCTCCATCCTCCTCTCAGGTAGCTGCAGACAGCTATAGGGTCTCCTCTCAACCTCCTCTTCTCCAGACTGAACAACTCCAGCTCCCAGAAAGCAATAAGGTGCTCAAAGGTGTTGCAAAAGACATCACAGCCCGAGGGCTCAGCCTCACCAAGAGCAGGCTTGTCTTGTCCTCTCAGAACCACCTCAGGGAAACTGGCAGGGAACAAGAGGTCCCGAATTGAGAAGCAATCACAGAAAACAACGAACTGTGGGAGGAGTGGTTCTGAGCATCACTTCCAGGTCATTTTCAAGGACAGGCTGTGCTGCCCGTTTCCTGGGCACAGCTGAAGGCGCATCGCCACGGTACAGACACAAGCACAGATTCCAGCATCCTAAAGGCAGCTGCCTTGGCAGCTCCAGCCTTACAGTTGCACTACCAAGAGCCCCCGCCCACTCGGCCAGTTTGGATGGAGTAAGACAGGACCTTAGTCAAAGGGCAGGATTTACTCTGCTTCTGGGGAGACAGGTTGCCAGAGAGGACTGGATATCCTTCCAGCTTTCTTTCAGCTCAGTGTCGCAGCGGAGTTCAGGGGACGTAATGCAGCCCAATAAATCATCACATCCAACCCCCTTTCTTCCACAAGGTGGAAGTCTCCAGCAGGAGCTCTGCAGAGAGCCAAATTCCACTGCTCAGCCAAGGGGCTGAGCCATGAAATGAGATGTAAATAACACCCACAACTCGGACCTGACCTTGCTGCAAGACTCCTGCAAGAATGGAGGCTCAAACACGGACCTTTTGAGTGATGACTACGAAATCACGGCCACCACTGACTGAGGAAATAGTCTGCCCTTGCTTCTGTTCTTGCTCGCGTCTTTCTGGAGTTTCCCTCCTCTTTTCTTTGTGGCCAAGTTCTCTGATCTGTCAGGCCTTTGCTATTCCATCCGACTTGATCCCGGGGGCATCAACCCGTGCAGAGATTCCAGAGCTTTTGCTACACATGGCACAGTGCTTTTCAGTGCTTCAGAGAACTGAGCTCTGTTTAGCTTGAGGACCAAGAATGAATCCAAGAACCTGGCTTGTTTAAAAACACTTGACTTGAAACTTTCAGTCTAGACATATTTATTTCAAGCTTTAAACAAGGACTAATTATAGACTGGGCAATTTTACAGCCTTAAGCACACAATAAATTGGACAACCCTAGCCAGGAGAGAACGTCCTAGTGCTGTGAAATGCATGAAAGCCACTAGAGTAGTGCTGATCCAACACTGCTCTCATCAGCCCCCAGGTCACAGTTCACAAGTCCTCAACTCAATTCAGTGCCAAGAGATGAACGGTTCCCTGTTCAGCGATATCAAAAGTGACTCACGTGTCCCTCAGTCTTCAGAGCCAAAACCCACTACCTCCACCACTTATCAAGCCAAACACGAGCTGTCAGGCTGATGAATCAAGAAGATGACAGTGCCTGACTCAACTGAATCAGCCCCCGTGGTCTCAGCCCACCATTTCAGGAGGGGTCACTGGGGACACGGGCTTAAGTGCAGTGCAATTCAATAAACGCAGCCATTAGCCAATTCGCTTGATGCCGGAAGATTCCCATCGATCTCAGAGGAGTGAGTGCATTGGTGTCATTCGTGCACCTCACAATGACTAAGGGGCACTTTAACCTGCTTGCCTGGTGCCCTGCAACATTTAGGGAGTCCAGGTTTGGATTCCTTGGTGCCCAATCTAACTGCAGATTCAAACTCCCATCCCGGTGATCCTGGGCACAGAATAACCACCTCTGTCCTCAGAGTACTCCTCTGCCCTGTGCTTACCTGGACAAAGCTAACCTAGGACTTGCAATCACAGACTCACCGGGAGTTAGGGATCATCAAGTCCAATCCCCCTGCCACAGCAGTATCGCGTTGATCCAGTCACGCAGGAACATGTTTAGGCACGTGTTAAACGTCTCTGCACCCCCCCGGGCACCCCTTCCAGGGCTCTGTCAGCCTCTCCAGGCAGAAGTTCCTCCTCCTATTGAAAAACAATTAGGAACTCCAGAAGCCAATGAGTACTCATGGAACGAAGACCCCGACTCAGGTGAGCCAAGAGGACGCACGAAGGGAAAAGGGGGGTAACAACCCAAGCATTTATCTCATTTCAGCCTCCTTCTGCGAACACGATCCACCTCAGCACACAGGGAGCAGCGACAGGACCTCAGCCCAGTCTCTGCGTAACCCTGTCACACACCCGTCTTTCCGAGGCAGTTACCACGTTCGATATTCTGCTGGTAGAAGATTTCACCAAAGCCGAGATCTAAAGAGAAGTCTTCCAACAGCATTTCCCTCCTACCCTGATCAGGGCCAAACACAGCAGCCCCCGGTACAAAGCTGCTGGAGGAGGAGGAGTTCAGGTCACTTGTCTCCTGGGCCATGGTAGCTCTGCTAGTTCGGCGTGGCTGTGGCCCCGGGGGAGCAGTCTGGTCAGAGCGTTGCTGCTAACTGCACTGCTCACGCACGCGCTTGCTCACTGCCTCCCTCGCTTTCTTCCCGTGTGCATCCCGCTCGGGATAAACCCAGCTGTGCGTGTGCGTCGGCCAACGAGCTTCTTGCACTAAACCCCACACAAAACCCATCCCCAGGGCCACGCGCTGATCCTCCCAGGCCCCTCCCGAAATCGCAGCCAACAGAGGTGACAGGAGCTATTCTTGGGGTTCCTACACCCCTTCTGCTATGTGTGGCAGCTCAGACTGGAGGCCTGGTGAAGCTGTGCAGCGGACAGCTGCTCATCAGGGCATGCTCCAAGGCGCTGCAGCCCTCAGGCTTGGCCCGAGCTTCTACATAGCCATGATCAAACCCTTGAGCTGCTCTGTACAATAGCTGTTCTCCTTCCCTGCCCTTGCTCTCCAGATGGGTTTTCCTCCTCCTTTTGGAAACAATCAAACCAGAAGCAGATGTCCAAATGCATCCAAATGCAGGAATCAAAAGGGTTCCCAAAATTTTCTGTGGAAAGCATGCTGAGGGAGACAGCAAAGTCATTGCTAACCACTCCCCGTCATCTTTTCTAAGCCATGGGGACCAGGAGAGGAGACTGGAGGTCAGCAAATGTCACTCCAGTCTTCAAAAAGGGTGATGAGGAGGACCCAGGTAACTGTAGACCAGTCAGCCTCCCCTCCATCCCAGGAAAGGGTACGGAACAGTTTGTCCTGGACGCTGTCTCTAGGCACCCCAAACATTATGCTTCAGTTCTTACCCTTCCACTGCATGAAATCATTTGTTTAGTTACGGCATATTTTCCATTAATGCATATAGCTGGGGTCGCACAGTAATCACTCCCGAGCTTTGAAAGGCCTGGGTCTGGCTTCTTCAAGTGCCCATGGCACCACCTTTTGGTCTCAGGGCTTGGTCAAACCTTTCTTTGCTGGATTGCCAACGGTGTCTTCGGTTCCTCTTGGCCTTCACCACAGTAAGCACTGAGTGGGGCTGTCCCTCGGGCACCTCAAGGGGTTTCCCAGTATTTACAGCATCATCTAAACAGGACCCATCTCACCAGTGAGCCCCTGGCCAAAGCAGATCCACCCCAAGGTGCCATTCCCTCTGTCTGCACTCCCAAAGAATTCACGGTTCCTCTTTCCCAGCCATCACGCTGGGAAGTCACGATGAACTCTGCTCTGACCCTGAAATCCTTCTCAAGGCCTCTGCTTTTCCCACTTGGTAGGGGCCACCTTTCTTCCTTCCTGGCTGTATGAGCTCACCCCGGGATAGCTGGACTCAAGCACAGCTTAGCTGGAGCGGCTCAACTTCGCAGGTAACCCAAAGCTCCTGATAAGGAATTCCCTATCCTCCCCTCTCACCCAAGTATACGGCCGTACCTCTCAGCCAAGCACCAACAACAGCATCCACCACAGGCGGGCGATGGATCCCTGAAGAACGTCACTAGGAGAAAGCTCGCTTAATCACAGCGCAGGCACCTCCTTTGCTGGGCCGCTCCGCTGCCTTCCAGTGCTGCCTTGTCTTTGTACATGCTTCCTAACACCCCTGCTCTTCTCTGCAAGGCACAGCACCTACCGCACCAAGCAAAGCTGCAGGCCCCAAGCCCTGTACTGTATCTTCACAAACACATCTGCAAATCCCAGTCGTGATTTCACTGCTCAGGGGCCTGGAGGCTTTTGTGCTGGCTCGGCTGGTTTCTAACACTGAGCGGTATTTGTTCCTCTACCTGCTCGAGCAGTTGCATCTCTGCGCGTCCACTGTACTGCCTGCACGATGCTGCGCAGCTGCAGCCCTGCGGGTCAGCTGTCCGGCCCTTTCTGGAACGCTCGGAGCCGCGGCGCTCACTGCCTTAAAGAACTAGGGAGACAAAGCCAGACACCTGGTCCTTCATCTACAAGGGACACAGCAACTCCAGTGCTCAGAGGGCTGGAGCACCTCCCCTGTGAGGACAGGCTGAGTGAGCTGGCACCGTTCAGCCCGGCGAAGAGGAGGCTCCCAGGCGACTGCAAATGCACTGCACCTCTGAGGTGTCCCCTCAGCCTCCTCTTCTCCAGGCTGAGCAGCCCCAGCTCCCCCAGACTCTTCTCATCAGATCTGTTTTCCAGACTCCTAACCAGCCCAGTTCATGGAATCACAGAATCATTCAGGCTGGAAAAGCCCTCTGAGCTCATCCAGCCCAGGCTATGACCTGGCATCACCACATCAGCCAGACCAGGGCACTCAGGGCCACAGCCAGGTGTCCTTCAACACCTCCAGGGATGGGGACTCCACCACTGCCCTGGGCAGTCCAGTCCAGTGTCTGATCACCCTTTCTGTGAGGAAGGGCTTCCAAACATCCAACCTAACCCTCCCCTGGAGCAGCTTCAGACCCTGTCCTCTCGTCCTGGCACTGGATGCCTGGGAGAAGATCCTGACCCCCACCTGACTGCAACCTCCAATTGTGGAGAGGGAGAAGGTCCCAGCTGAGTCTCCTCTTCAACTTCCTTTGCTCTATACAACCCCTTACCATCCAGACTGATGGCCTCAAGTCTCTGTGAGCTGAAATCACGAAGACACTCCCAGACTGCGTGAAGGCAAACACATACCTGACTTACCAGCACAGAGCAGCTCAGCAGGCCAGAGCCTTTGGCTAAGATCGGGAGAACGCCCTGTACCAAGCTCTGTGCCACGCTGGAGCTGTTTAAACCCACGTGGCAGAGAGGATTCACGGCCACCCAACCCATCCGATCCCTTTGGAAAACACCTCTCGGGCAAGGACGAAACCAAGACAGGGTGAGTGACGGGCTGACAAGAAAAGGCTTACTTAGCTCTGCTCTGGTAAAACACAGCCTGGTTGTCAGGATTTCTTGTTATTGTGAGTGGGTGGGATTCTCTCTCCTCAGAAAGCTGTTTCAACAGCGCTCACCAGCAAAGAGGAGGTTTCTCTCAGCCTCTGACATTTGCAAAGGAAGGGAAGAGGGAAAACTAGCGATCGCGTTACGGCAGCGGGCATCCACCTCCAGCAAGTTTTTCCGAGGCCTCCGAGAGGAAAACTCTCTCAGTTACAGTAGAAATAGACCCGACGGACTTTTCCACTCAGTTCAAGCTGGCCTGCAGCACATACAATCCTAAAGGTCTACCTTGAGGGCTGAGCAGACCAACAACCACATCTGCTTCCTTGGGGAGGGCTCTTTCCAAAAGCCAAAGCCACCAAGCACCGCAACGCTGCGCGAGAAGCCCCGCTCGGCATCCTAGGGAAGCAGGTGATTGTGGCCAGCAGCATCCCGGCTCAGCCTGGATGGAGGAGACATTTTCTCACACCTTCGAATCCTGGGGCAGGACAGACACACGCCTGGAGCTGCTAAACCTTAGGAAGTGGCAGCGAGGTACCTGCACCGGCCCCTGCTTGCTGCCCGAGCTGCAGCGGCGCTGCCTGCTCCGCAAAGGTGGAATTTACCAGACGGAAGGGCTCTCCGATTACTGCCCTGGCGAGCGCAGAGTTAACGATAAACACTGGCTGCCCACGAGGGGCCACACTACCCCCAACGCTGAACCACAGCTGCCAAGTTTGTTCTTCTCCTTCCCAGGAAGCCCAAAAAGGGAAAAGCTGTCTCTCTGGCACAGGACCCGGGTTGTGCGGTGCAAAATGCCCAGGAATCATCTCCTTGCCTTTTGTCCAGTACAAAGAATTAGAACCCTGTGCACCCACCTGACACAACCACTGCCTCAGAAGGAAAGAGCAGGTAGACACTACTGTCAGACGGCAAAACTCACCTGACAAGTCACAATTTGCCTGCTTTCCAAGCGGGCAGAAGGCTGGGGAAGGCTGTTCCCAAGGGCAGGGAATGGTAAGACAAGGGGTCACTGTTTGAAGCTGCGAAAGGGCAGACTGAGGCTGGACAGGAAGCAAAAGTTCTCTAATATAAGGGTGGGGGATCCCTGGAACAGGCTGCCCAGAGAGGTGGTAGAGGCCCCATCCCTGGAGCCACTCAAGGTCAGGCTGGCTAGGGCTCTGGGCAATCTGTTCTGGTGAGTGATGGCCCTGCCTGTTGCAGTGGGGTTGGGCTGATGACCTTTGGAGGTCCCTTCCAGCCCAGGACATTCTAGGATGCCTTGGATGACAATCTTCACCAGTAATACTGCCACTCTGAAACACAATCAACCCACTTGCCACAGCCCGTCTTCTCTGAAAAGCCCTGCCTAATTGGCACTTGCCTTTGGGTACCTGGCCACCCGACAGGTACATCACTCAGCCTTATTCAGGCTGGAAAGTCTTCGGAGAACATCAAGCCCAGCCCATGAGCTGACACCGCCGCACTGGCCAGACCAGGGCCAGGCTGTCCTCCAGCACCTCCAGGGCAGGGGACTCCACCGGTGCCCCGAGCAGTCTATTGCAGCGTCTGATCAACGCAGCTATCCCCCTTCCGACCGCGCGCGCACAGTACTATGATTTCACTTGTATCTGACACAGACACAGTTGAAGTTCTTCGCAGCAAACCCTGCTCTCGATCCTGCCTTTTCTCCAGACTGAGCAGCTCGGGGCAGCATCCTCAGCTCCCACCAGCCTCAAGCCAACAGCACAGGTTTTGATAACAGTGCAAAACAGAACGCTGTCTCGCAGTCACACATACCCAGAGCTCAGGGACAGGGTTTAGTGGTGGCCTGGGGACACCTGGGGTAGCAGTTTGCCTTGATGACCCTGAAGGTTCTGTCCAACCTAAACAGTTACATGGCTCCAACAGATGCTCCTCAAGGAAGAGCATCTACACGTTACATCAGCTGCAAGCTGTTTGTGGAAGTTAAAACCCGAAAGGGCTCGAGTGTGTTTTTTCACCCTTGCCCAAAACCAGGGAGGAGAGGAGATCCCACTTCTTCCACTTCTGATAATTCACTCCCCGAAGCAGCTCACCCAGAAGGAATGGTAGTATGACAAACGAAACCCTCTTGGAGCTGGAATTAGAGCAGCTGCTACAAAGCTGAGGCTGTGGGTTTTGCCAGCCCAGCTAAAGCAGAAAGAACAAAAGTGCTGCCCTTGTTTTGGGAAGCTACAAGGGAGGTTTTCTCTCCCGCTGTTCAGTCAAAGCCACCAGGGTGGGGTCACAGACATGAAAGCTGCCTTAGTGCTTTCTGCTGGAATCCAGACTTCGCAGTGTTTTTGCCACAACACAGTTCGGGGGGATTTGCAAATCTGGGGGAGCTTAACCCTCCCTCTTCCTATTTAAGTAACGATCTCGGGAGAAAGAAAACTACCAAGACCCAATCCTGCAGTAAGCTCCACAGTGGTTTAGATTCCTATGGCCACAGAGCAGCTATTAACTCCCAGAGTCGATGGAATAAAGCAGCAGGCACAAGCACTCCATCCAGGTCAGTCAGGCCAGGCACAGGTGCCAGGAGATGTCCCCACTGACACAAGCAGACTGAGGGATTCACACAAGCAACTCGGCCTCCCAAACCTCCGTGGTCCAGACAAACTCAGCAGCCCGGCTACAAATCAAACATCTGGAGAGGAAAAGAGCTTTTGCAGTCTTTTGCAACAGAAGGCACATGGCAGAATCACACAGTTCCCTAGGGTGGAAGATCGTCAAGCCCAGCTTCTAACTCAGAGCCGCCAGGTCCCCACCAAACCATCTCCCTGAGCACCAGGTCTACACCCGGCTCGCACACCTCCAGGGACAGTGCCTGTGCAGCCCGGTNAGGCAACTTTTTCAACCTACAGAAGTAATATAATAATTACTTTTAATTTTCCTGTATCTGAGGTGAATTGCTGCTTCAGCCCACAAATGACCCTTTGTGAAAGCACCTACACACTGCTTTCTGAGGAGGCCACCAAGTGCAAGCTGCTGTTCTGGCCACATTGTCAACAGCAGTGGTTTTGGTCACCTGAAATCTAGACCTGCAGAGCACTGGTTGGCCTCTTCCAAACCATTCCGACATCAGCCAGCTACTTAAATGTGAAGTCTATAGTCTTTGAAGTTTATATTATTCCCTCTTATTTCCCTTTTCAAACCACTTTCACAGAATTACTGAGGCTGGAAAAGCCCTCTGAGCTCATCCAGCTCAGGACCTAACATCACCACATCAGCCAGACCGAGGCTCTAAGGGCCCCAGCCAGGCTGTCCTTCAACACCCCTGGGGATGAGGACTCCCCTACTGCCCTGGGCAGTCCAGTCCAGGCTCTGAGCGCCCTTTCCCTGAAGAAGGGCTTCCTAACATCCAACCTAACACTCCCCTGGCACAACTTCACGCCTCTTGTCCTGGTGCTAGCTGCCTGGGAGAAGAGCCTGACCCCCATCTGACTGCAATCTCCCTTCAGGAAGCTGTGCAGAGGGAGCAGGTTCCCCCAGAGTCTCCTCTTATTCCGGCTAAACAACCCTGGTTCCCTCAGCCTCTCCTCTTCAGACATTCCCTCCGGCCCCTCTCTTTAACTTTTAACCTTTGAACAACTTCTGCCACCAGAATCACTCTCAGGACACAGGAGCCATCTGCAACACCTCACCCTTCCCAGAGCTAGAAGACTGACTGCTGCGGATGAAGGCTGTCAGTACAGGCAAGGGCTCTGCAGAAGGTGCAGAAGGCTTCTCTTCTTCCTGTGATGGAAAGGTAACAGCTGCTTTGTTCAAAGTTCAGGTGATCTTCTGCCAAACCGAACGAGACCACCTTTTCACCTCTGTGGAACTGGGTTTGGTGGCAAAACAACCCCCAAAGCTCCGTGTGACTCTGTAAGGAGGAGCTTGAAAGGACTGACAAAATCGAGAGTCCACTTCAAAATCAAATCTGAAATTGAGATGGGGGGAAGTGGAGATATGGATGAGGGAATGGTGTACAACTGCTTCCCGTGGAAACCACTGTCCCAAACAGGAAAACGCTGCGAGCGCAAGGGGACGAAAAACCCCAGCAAGAGCAGCTGGAGAAGCAAAC
>VZRI01006999.1:0-12105 GCA_013397515.1 Upupa epops
GAGAGGCTGATGGAGCTGGGTGTATTTCACCTGGAAAAGGGAGGCTCAGGGGTGACCTTATCGCTGTCTGTAACTACCTAAAAGGTGGTTACAGTCAGGTGGGGGTCAGTCTTTTCTCCCTGGGCACTGGAGACAGGACAAGGGGTCACAGTCTTAAGCTCCCTCGGGGGAAGTTTAGACTTGACATTAGGAAAAGGTTTTTTACTGAAAGAGTGATCAGATTTTGGAATGGGCTGCCCACAAAGGTGGTTGGGTCACCCGCTGTTTTTAAGGTTAGGCTGGATGAAATGCTGAGTGGCATGATCTAGATGTCAGATGTCTAGGTTTACTTGGTTGGTTTTAGGTCGAACTGGATGATCTTTAAGGTCTTTTCCAGCCTCATAATTACTGTGATACTGTGATATATGGCATCACCTGCTGAGGCAGATAGCACCCTGAGTGGGAATGAAAAAAACATTTAAACATCCATCCCAACAAAACATGTGTTCAATCTCTGAGGTGTGATTTCACGTCTTATTCACACTAGCAAAAAATCCAAATTAATTTGCTACTGACCAGCTAAATTTGCTTCCATTTCCTGACAGAAGGAAGTTCTTTGGGGGTGAGGCTCACATTTTACCATGCAGTTCTATAAAGCTTCTCCTCTTACTCATGCTGTGTACACAGAAATGCCAACACAATCCACCTCGCTATCTTGTCTTTCCCTCAAGTAGAAGTTGAACAAGTAGAGCATTTCCCAAAGGAGAGCATGGGAGAAAACATTTGTGAATGTAAAATAATCCACTCTTGTGTAATTGCCCTGGGCAGCATAAATTACATTTGCCTGAGTCATGAAATAAGTCTTATGAGAACAGCTGAAGGAACTGGGGTTTTTTAGTGTGAAGAAAAAGAGAGTGAGGGGAGACCTTACTGCGGTCTACAGCTACTTGAAAAGAGTTTGTAGAGAGGTGGGGGCTAGTCTCTTCTCACAAGGAACAAGGAACTAGACAAGAAATGGGCTCAAGTTCAGCAAGGGAAGTTTAGACATTAGGAAAAACTTCATTGAAGAGGTCACAAGGCTCAGGCCTTGGAACAGGCTGCCCAGAGAGAGGACTACCGAACTGCCAGCCCTGGACATGTGTAAAAGATGTGTAAAGCGGGAGCTCAGGGACAGGGTTTAGCAGTGGGCTTTGTACAGCTAGGTTAATGGTTGGACTCAGTGATCTTGATGGTCTTTGCCAACCTAAACGATTTTCTGAATGGCTTCTGCAAAGTCAAAAAAGCTGGACACAAATGGATTGCTACACAGTGAATTAAACTAACAAACTGTGATAAAGGTTCATTCACATTCCTGACCAAAACCACAATGTGGAACATTTTAGGAGTTACAGAAAAGATATACATGTTATCACAAGGTACTTTCAGTAGCTAGTGGAATCAGACTGTTACCCTTGAGCATGCACTGTACTTCCTACCTGACAGTCATTAAATAAGGGCATAGATGAAGACGACAACTGTACATGCTGAAAATACTTATAAGAATGCTGCTGGGCCTTTTTAAGACTCATGGAAAGAGACACTTCAACCAGAGTGGGAATTTGATATAGGGAATGATCTCTTCCCCCCTAAAAGAAAAATCACATAAACTCCTTCCAGCTACATATTTAACACTGCTCTAAAGCTGAAACCTTATCTCCTTCTTCATTGCCCCTAGAGGTTTTAAAAAAACAGGTAGCCATGGTGTTTCAGGAGATGGTTTAGTGGTTAGGGTTTATAGGGTGGACGGCTGGACTTCATGATCTTGAAGATCTTTTCCAGCCTTGATAATTCTATGATTCATCCAGCATTGCCTTCCTTCTTTTGAGTTGTTTTTCCCTAATCATGGCCAGCAAAACCACACTTATTTCTGAAATGTAACACATTGCTGTAAGCCTGTGATCAGGTTTAGCTTACAGCAAAATGTTAAACTATCTGAAAGTTCATCAGTTATTAAAGCTAAGATGATGCATCATGCTAGTATTTCCTCATGGGAATGACTGCTAATAAGAGACAAGAGAAAAAGCTGAAGCCTGTTTTTAATCTCCTTCAGCTCTTATCTTAATTTTTATCCCAATTTTGCTTTAATGAAGGGACAGATTTAAGTAGCTGTTCCAAATCATTTCATTATGCTCCTTTCTCTCTAAAAGGAGAACTTAAGTCTATTTGACAATCTTTCCATAGTTGTTTCTCCATATGCTACCAAAGGTATAATTACCAAATCATCAGATTGGAAGGCACCTTCAAAGGTCCCTGCAAACAAACAGGGACAGTGAATTTTGTTAAGCTTCAGCTGTTATGATTTTCAGTTTAAAAATTTGCATTTCGAGTTATTCCTCTTAAAACTTCTTAACTGAGAAGTTCTGGGTTGGCAAAACATTATTTTTTTATCTCTTAAATCCAGTGGATCAATCAAACACGCTTGCTAACAAGGCTGCTAATGCTTGGTAACTCTTCAGTTTTACCAACAGCAATTTTCCTGTCTGCAAATGCTGACAGCCAGGTCTCACCTCACCATACTGCTCGTTAATTTAGAAGTCAAAGGGGGCCTGAAATAGTCCAACATAAGAACAAACCACACAAATCCTGACTAAGAGAAGCTTCCTTTTTTGGAATTTGTGTGTGAGTGTCATTCTCTTTTTCTGATTACATCCATTGGTTGCTGGTTAACATATATTTATCTGCAAGTCTTTGCAGGAATCCCAGTAATGGCAACATCTGACGACAGAAGCAGATGTCTGAGCCTCAAAGTACTTGTAAATTTTTGACAAAATACACATAAAGATTGTTGAGTATTCAAACAGCAGTCTTCGAGTAGTTTCCAGAGTTGTTTCTATCAAATGCTTTGCAAATTCCAAGGAAAACATTTTTGTGAACAAATAAAATGGCTTTCAAGTGACCAACAATGTGGATTTCTCATTGCTATGAATTTCCTCTTTCTCTGTCCAAACAAAGCATTCACAGGCAGCTTCTCAACAGCCAGGAAAAAATCTTCTCTTTCAGCTGCCACCTAGATTAGGTAACACTGTAAGACTATGGATCTTCCAGTCTATGGTCAAAATCCACTTGAAATGAATCAGCAGCATGATTTTCCAGTGGTGCGTTATTAGACCTGAGGCAGCCCATATTAAAAAGGTAGGTCAGTTATTTACCTCATACTTCTCTTTGAGGCCTTGTAAGCACATTCTTTGAGTACAAGTGTGCATTGTATATGCATATTCCATCAGGCAGACAATTCTACCAATAAACGTCTGCTTTGGGGCATGTCTCAAGGGCCACCATTGCTACAAAAACAGGTAAGACACACTCCTTGGTCTATGTTCCTTGCCAAGCAAGAATTCACTTCTTTCTGTAGAACTTCAGCTTCAGTGGGGGCCCAACTGAAATGCCCATAACACTAATGCACAGAACACAAGGAATAAGCAAGAAGAGTTACAGCCATGTGTGCACCTACAGGGCTGTGATGTCATTGGCATCACTGAGAAGTGGTGGGATGGCTCACACAACTGGAGAGTAAAAACTCTTCAGAAAAAACAGGCAAGGAAGCCTCTTATACTTTTGTATTAATGATCAGCTGGAGTCCATGGGGATGGATGAAGAGCTGACGCAGAGCTTATGGGTGACGCTTAAAGGGAAGGAGACATCATAGTGCAGGTCTGTACAGACCATCTGACCAGGTAGACCAAGCGGACAAGACCCTCTACAAACAGATCAGAGCAGTTTTGTATTCACAAGCCTTTGTCCTCATGGAAGATTTCAACCACTCTTGCATCTGTTAGAAGGACAGCACAACAGACCACCAGCAATCCAAATATTTCCTGGAATTCACAGATGACAACTTTCTCCTCCAAGTGGTAGAGGAACCCACTACGAAGATTGTTAGGGTATCAAAGATGGTGTCTTCTACTAGCATGCTACTGTCTTCTACAATATTAACTCTGGTTTTTAGAAACACAAGTATTAATAAATGACACTCCTTATATCTTCATCTCTGGAAAATTCACTGTGCCGTTTGGGATTCTTTGTTTTACAGATTCTTGTGTAACCTTTTTGGAGATTAACCCACAGACCGGGAGTGACCCACGAACACCTCTGTTCTGTATTCTACAGGATTTGTCAACTTTGAGAGAATAAGTTCTTCTCATAAACATTTTTCACTGTTCTTATAGAAGCATTTGGTGTTTTGCTTGCTTTTTGAATTCTGTGTCCATTCCTGAAACTCACATGCAGGCTGAAATGGGTGCACATATGTCTGTTTGCCTTTGTAAAAGTTCATACAATCATAGAATGGTCTGGGGTGGAAAGGACCTTAAAGATAGTCTAGTTCCAATCCCCTTGCCATGAGCAGAGACACCTCCCACTAGACCAGGTTGCCCAGAGTCCCATCAAACCTGGCCTTGAACACTTCCAGGGATGGAGCAGACACAACTTCCCTGGGCAACCTGTTCCAGGGCCTCAGCACCCTCACTTTAAATGATTTCCTCCAAAAATATAATATAAATCTACCCTCTCCAAGCTTAAAGCCACTTCCCTTGTTCTGTCACTAAAAGTTCTTGTAAAAAGTGCTTCCCCAGCTTTCTTACAGGCCCCATTCAGGTACTGGAAGGCTGCTATAAGGTCTCCCCAGAGTTGTTTCTCCAGGCTGAACAGCCTCAACTCTTGCACCTGTTCCCATAGGAGAGGTGCTCCATCTCCCAGACGATCTTCATGGCTCTCTGTTTTGGACCTGCTCCAACAGTTCAATGTCCTCCTTGTGTCTGAGGCTCCAAAACTGTACATGGCACTTAAGGTGGTGTCTCACGAGACCTGAATAGAGGGGGAGGATCACCTCCCTTGACCTGCTGGCCACACTTGTCTTGATGCAGCCCAGGATGTGGTTAATCTTCTGGGCTGCAAGCGTACAATGTCAGCTCATACTGTGCTTTTCATCAACCAGCACCTCAAGCCCTCCTACTTGAGACTGCTCTCAAGCAGCCTGTATTTGTGTTTGAAATTGCCCTGACCCAGGTGCAGGACCTTGCACTTGGCCTTCTTGAACCTCAAGCAGTTTGCATGGCCCAGTACTCAAGCCTGTCCAGGTCCCTCTGGATGGCCTCCCTTCCCTCCAGAGTGTTGACCACCCCACACAGCTTAGTGTCATCAGCAAACCAGCTGAGACTGCATTCAGTGCCATTGTCCATGTCAGCAACAAAGATGTTAAACAACACTGGTCTCAGCACTGACTCCTGAGGTCACTCAGGAGGTCACTCACTCTTCACTGGTCTCCACTGAGACATTGAGCCACTGACCACAACTCTTTGAGCATGACCATCCAGTCAGCTCCTTATCTGTTCAGTAGTCCATCTGAGAAATCCATGTTTTTCTAATTTAGTGACCAGGATGTCATGTGGGACAGCAACCAAAGCTTTACACAAGTCCAGGTAGATGACACGAGTTGCTCTTCCCTTGTCCACTGATGTAGTGACTCCATTATAAAACGCCACCAGATTTGTCAGGCATGATTTGCTCTTGGTGAAGCGACATCACCAATCACCTCTTCCTTTTCTGTGTGCTTTAGAAGAGCCTTCAGGAGGCACAGAGGTGAGACTAACTGGCCTGTAATTTCCAGAGTTTTCTTTTTTTCCCTTTTTCAAGATAGGGGTAATGTTTCCCCCTTTCCAGTCAGCAGGGGGCCTTTCAAATACAGTGGACAGACTTGGCAACTTATTTACCAGTTCTCTCAGGACCCATGGATTGATCTTATCCACCCCCAGGGACCTGGTTGCATACAGGTTCTGAAGATGTTCACAGGCCTCATCTTCGCTTATAGTAGGTGGATCTTCCTTCTCCCAGTCCCTACCTTTGCCTTCTGGAACTTGGGTAGTGCAGCTAGAGTCCTTGCCAGTAAACGCAGAGGCAAAGAAGTCACCAAGTACCTCTGCATTCCTCATGACCAGGTTTCCATTTTCCTTCCAGGGAGGTCCCAAGTCTTCCCCAGCCTTCCTTTCGTCACTAACAGTTCTGCAGGAATTGTTTCCCTTTTTGACCCTGGCCAGATTAAATTCTCTTTGTCCTTTAGCCTTCCTGACCTGATCTCTGGCTGCTCTAACAACTTCTTTATAATCCTCCCATTTAGCCTGTTTTTGCTTCCACTCCTTGTAGGCTTTCTGTTTGTGCCCAAGTAAGTCCAGGAGCACCTTGTTCATTCATGCTGGCTTCCTGGCATTCTTTCCTGCTGCCTTCTCTCTTGGGATACACTACTGCGGTTGAAGGAGATGATCCTTGAGTATTGACCAGCTTTTTGGCCCCCTCATCCTTCCAGGACTTTATCCCATGACACTGTCAAGTAGATCCCTGAAGAGCATGAAATCTGTTCTCTTAAGGTCTAGGGCACTGAGTTTTTGGGGATGAGCTTAAGGAAAACATAAAAAAATAGAGCAACTAGTGAAGTATTAAGTAAAAATCCTTGAGTGATTTGAAAAGAAGTCTGGGAGAAGTTCCATTTTTTGCTGGTATTTCTACCTTCATCTGCAATGGTATTCTGCTCTTTTAACAACATTGCCTGTGACTGCCATAAAGTCATCAGCAGAAGCTTATAAACATGACTGATAAGCCTCGGACGTTATTAACATATCATTTGAATAGTTAAAATGTAGGACTGGAACAAAGAATGAATTTGATTCCCATTCTTCCTACAGATTAGCCATACGATACTGATGAAGCTCATAACCATAGTTTGTCCTGTACAGTACATAAAAAGCACTTTCATAAACTGTAAACTGAACGAGAACAGTTTTCTCACATTTAATTTCCTCAATTTTAGATACTTAGGGACACAGGATTGGAAGATGGTTCCTACTTTCCAGTTCCTGTGTTGAGTCCTTTGCTGTTATATTGTACCACTGTGCTCTTCAACTAATCAAGTTACCTTGACAATAGTTTTCTATCTTCAGTACTGCAAAATCAGTCAACAGCTCTCCTCTGTTACTGCCTGTCTTCAAATTTTCACATTCAACTTCTTCACATCCAGTTTTCATTCATTAGATTTTGAGCAAACACACAGTATCAGCAGGTGAAAGCAAAACCCCAATCTGTCAGCAAAAAGACTAAGCAAAAATCCCTCCTTGCTATTTTTCAGGAGACCTCATAGACCTTTATCAGCTTTTTATTTCCTAGACCAAATAAACCTAAAGAGCTGTCTTTTACAGCATGTACTTTCTTCCCCTAATCATTCAATCTAAGATTATTATCATGAGCACCTCTTCTACAAAGTTTTTTGCTACTGTAGTCAGTCAGAAAAGAAGTTCCCTTGTTTTAACTCTGCATGATTTAGTACAGAAAAAAGCTTAGGCTCTGTTCTTCCCAAGAGGCAGCCTCTGAGCAAAGGAGTTCCTCTACATCCTGTTTCTGTACCTACTCTTAAAGCATCCCATATGTTACAGTAGATCTGTCATCACCATACATATGTGGGATCTGTAACACATGAAGCTATAGCATTTCTAATGGCTCCTACAGAGAATCTTCTGAGTTGTCAGCTAGATACCACACCCAAAGACGACTGCTTCTCTGCAATTCTGCTGAAGAAGTCGTGATCCACAGAAATAATTGGGTGGGTTGCCCTTCGTTTTTCCAACAGCATCCCCATAAATCGTTCTTCAGAACATTGTGTGATCAGTGTGGAGGCTGTCTCAATAAAGTGTTCAGATAGAAATATTATAAGGCTGTAATGATGATCCTATCATCTTCTCTTTACCGGGCCCTCTGGGCTCTATGTTACAACTCTGATATGAAATAAGTCATAACCAGATCCATCTCCTTACTGGACCTCCTGTATTTCTCAAAAGCAGAAGACCAGTCAGCTAAAGCATTACTTTGCAGAAGCTTCTGCAAGAAATGATCCCCTTGGAAGAAGCTGCCAGGACTATGGCATTCTTATTAGTTTAATCCAGATTCTATGAAAATGGCAATTAAGGATATCAACATCTAGCATTTTGAGAGAAGAACTAAAAAAAAAAAAAAAAAATCAGGAAAATATGATTTTCAAAGAATTCTTTCAAATGCCAAGTAAGTGTTCTATTCGGTTATAGGTTCCCATTACTCAACATTCTATGTGGGAGATCCAATTCTTTGCAAACTGGCAAATCCTCACTACTAAGGAAAACAGGATGTCAGTGCTTTAAACAGTAAGGTGATGTAGAATAACATGATCTACAATAGTAATCATTTACAGCATTAAATGATAAAGAACAAGCCCAATTACAACCAAAAATTGTAATGATTTAAAACCATCATACCTTCTATTACTTTTATCTGGAATCCATTTGCTACAAGTCTTGGATCTGACAAACACCAAGTCTGGGAATCCTTCTGCATTTTACAAAGAGCAGCCATATACTGAGATCCACCAATAAGACTGCAAAAAATCATATCTCAAAAGTGTCATTGTGAAAAATTAAAGCTCAGCAGAAAATTCAGATTTAAAAGTAGTCAGCAATGAGGACTGATCAAGATTTTTAAAAAAGTATTCTGAGAATTCTTTTTTTAAAGAAACAAAACCACAAGTATTCACGCGTCTTAGAGTGACCAACTTAAAGCATACGGCGAGATCAGCTGCTCCCTAATCCACAGGCAAAGATTAGCTACAGTAAAGTTGTGAACACATGCAGCATTTCATTTTCTTCTGAGGGAAGAAATGGGTCTTCACTGCACTACCAGTGACACTGGTCCAAGTTTATACTTCTTGCAACTGTAGTATAACCAGTTCTGCTCACTACTATAAGGTGCAAGTATAGAAAACATAAAAATCTGTTCTTAATTAATAAACCAACGTACAGTTAACCATGGAATTAGCATACAGGGCCTTATCAGAGTTTACTGTAAATAATTATCAAGTGATACATGCAATAATATATTAATTGTTAAATGTTTAGTTGTACTATACCTGTCTGTTATCACAATTGGCTTGTCCAGTTTCTCTACTGGAAGTTTATGATTCATCAGCAATCTTTTATGTAGCCAGGCTTCTTCCAGTCTGTATGGATTCATCAACATCAGCTTTTTTTCAGCAGCAAGTATCCAGACATCAGGGAAACTCTGACGACGGATCAGGAAAAGCTCTTGCTGATCTGAATCATTCTTCTGACGTCTCTGAAGATCACGTCTACAGGAACTCAGGGAAAAGGCCACTGTCACAATTTTTGTGGGCTGTTCCGGTTTCCGCTTCTTTTCAATTTGCTCATGAAATATCTTGTCAAGCTTCTTCTGGTCAGAAGGGGAAGTCTTCAGCTTGGGTTTCTGTTTTACTGCCTGGTTTGTTGATTGTTGCGCTGTCTGTCCTATAGCTTTTCTGACCTCTCTGTTGTACCGCTCCAGGTCTTTAGCAGCTTTTATTTCATAACTTTAAAGAGAAAACAAACCAAGAGCAGAACCAGGTAAGAAATCCTAGTATCTAGTTCCTAATGCACTAAACCAAAAGGCATGGTAACCATTTCAACAGATGAGAGTAAGTCCCCTGGCTCATTCAAGTAGCAGCATCAATATGCTTTGCACTACAATGGGAGGACATAGGGGATTGTGGCAGTGTTACATTACATCTTTGAGAAAGATGAGTTGGAAATTTTCCTTCACCAAACCTGAATTACTAAAGGCAGAGGAGTAAACTAAAGAGACCTTCAGAGCAAGTAGCTTTTGCTCTCAGTCACAAAGACTGCGCTGAATCCTAAATTGCAATCAGACATACAAATATGGAAGGAGTTCTGTCACAGGCACATCCAGCCCAATTCACAAAGTCATTGAATTTTACAGAGCTCTAGAAGCTTTAATCAGAGTTCATGCACTTAGGTGAGAGCTTGAACCCTACATAACTTCATAAGCCTCAAGCTTAGTGGCCTAAAACTAGACACATAAACAAAAAGCATGAGAATACAAAATAGATGAAAGAATCTAGTAAATAATAAGTAAGTTCTCAGTAATGAGCTACTCCTAAACACTGTCTAAATGGCTACAGCACTAGTACATACTAACTCTACAATCTCAGTGTGTTTATAAATGTCAGGAAGACAGCTAAACTTTTATCAGTGCTAGGTTTATGCTTGCCAACTGAATATGTATCTTACTTTTTTGAAGGCAAAAAACTCCCTCCCTTTTGCCCTTATTTGATATTTTGAATTCTAGCAGCTAACTCAAATCACTCCAATCGTCAATAAAAAAAACACAACAGGAAAAAGTACTACTGTCGTAAGTAAGTATTGGTAATAAGTATTTTAGCTGGTCGTATTTATTTATTGCTACTTGCAGGAACAGTTTGATTCAATTATGAGCATGCATGCTGGAAAACTGAGGTCAACAAAAGGGTCACCATTTGCAATTAATTATAATGTGCTAGCATTCACATATGGTACCAATATTTAGTTAACTAAAAAAGTCAGCTTAAATAGTTTCTTGCAATAAGTCATGTCCTAGAAAATGTGGAATAAGCATTAAGATAAAAAACATCTGCTCCTTCTACAATGAATGGAAGAAATCACTTGAACAGAATTTATTTTATCCCATTTTTTTTTACAGCTTTGACCAGATCAATACTTTGTTTTGAGTACACCCCACTGTCATGCAGGAGAATATTTAAGAGAACAGAGCTGAGTGTAGTGATGATACACTGATAATCCAAAACAAAAGCACTTCCATAGAAAGCCCAACTTGCCCATCTGCTTAGGGTACCATCAGAAAAACTGTATCATTCCAAGCTCTGTTGTGAGCATTTTATATACAGCAGAACCAGAGAAACAGCACGTTTACAAACTAGGATGGAACACCTTTACCTTTTCCACTCCTTTCCAGTAGCAATTATAATCAAAGTGCACCAATACTTTTTCTCTGCTTTGTGAATTAAGACTATAAATTCAGGATCCTTCCTTGAAGCTACAAAATTTAAAGCCAAGGACATTTGCAAAAGTTAGTATAAAGAGAGAATGGAAGCTGAGAATGAAGTCTAGTCTCATAGACAGCTTGGGTCTAACTAGAAAAATGTAACCATGGTTTATGGCATCTTATGCACAAACAAAATACAAACAAAACTCTTAATGTAAGGTCTCTCAGACCTTGTAAGACAAATAACCTGATTTTGACTATTTGGAGAAAAATCTGACTGGAAATGGCCACTTTTGTATATTTACATGTCCCAAACAGAGGTATCCCATTCTGAAAACACCGCATCTTAGCATCAGCCTCTTCACACAATGAAATCAAAGCAACTCAAGCTATCATCACGAGCATTTAATTCTACTTCTATTTTTCCTTGCTTTGTGAAGAGGAAAATGAAAAAGGAGCTTTTAATTGCCTATATCAGCTTTTGTTTCTGAAATGCATGTGTTTCAGGCAACTGTCAATTCTAGGAGTGAGCAGTATGGACCTACTATTACAACTGAACAGATGCTAGGGACAAGCAATACTATGGAAGAACAGCTACCAATTATTAATATTCATTAGTATACTACCAGGTATTAATAATGGAGCTGGCTAGAGATACAATGGATGGTACCACCAAATTACATTCCCATCCAGAAAATGTTAACTAAAGGGTTTAAACACCATTACAAAGGCTTTTTTTCTGGAATTGCAAAGCAAGAATATTTACCCCAGGATGGAACTACTACAAATTACCATAGAATAGCTTAGGTTGGAAGGAATCTCAGTAATCATAGAATCATCAGGGATCAGAAGTGACCTTGAAAGATCATCTAGTCCAATCCCCCTGCCACAGCAGGACACCTAGACCAAGTCACAGACAGAACATTAGAGATTGGAAGTGACCTAGAAACATCATCCAGTCCAATCCCCCTGCCACAAGAGGATCACCCAGACCAAGTCCAGGCGAGTTTAAAATGTATCCAGAAAAGGAGACTCCACAAACCAGTCAGGGTTGGAAGGGACCACAGGATCATCCACTTCCAACCCCACTGCCATGTGCAGGGACACCTCACCCTAGAGCAGGTTGACCAGAGCCTCATCCAGCCTGGCCTTAAACACCTCCAGGGATGGGGCCTCAGTCACCTCCCTGGGCAACCAGTTCCAGGCTCTAACCATTCTCATGGTGAAGAACTTCCTCCTCACATC
>VZRI01006999.1:12917-79569 GCA_013397515.1 Upupa epops
CAGTGTCAAAGGCTTTGCTCAGGTTCAGGTAAATGACATCAGTCGCTCGCTCCTCATCCATTAATGTTGTGACCCGTTCATAGAAGGCCACCAGGTTTGTCAGGCAGGATCTGCCCTTGGTGAAGCCAATCATCTCTTCAGTATTCTCCTGTCTCAGTAGTGCCTGCAGGAGGATCTGCTCCATGATCTTACTGGGCACAGAGGTGAGACTGACTGGCCTGTAGTTCCCTGGCTCCTCCTTCCTACCCTTTTTGAAAATAGGAGTTATGTTTCCCCAAATCATCTAGTTCCAAACCCCCTGCCCTGAGCAGGGGCACTTCTCAATAGACCAGTTTGCTCAGAACCCCATCCAGAGTGTCCTTGAACACTTCCAGGGAGGGAACGTGCACAACTTCTTTGGGTAATCTGTTCCAGGGCCTCAGCACCTCACTGCAAAGAATTTCCTTCTAAAATCTGACCTACAGCTACCCTTTTGTAGGTTAAAACCATTTCCTCTCTTCCTTGCATTACAAACTCATGTAAAAAGTCCTCCTCCAGATTCCTGAACAGGCTTCCTTCAAGTACTGGAAGATACTCTAAGGTTCCCCTGAAGACTGAACTGTTTCCATTCCTTCAGCCTGTCCTCACAGGAGAAGTGCTCAAGAAATGGACACAGTACTCCAGATGAGGTCTCACAGCAGCAGAATAGAGGAGGGAGAATCACCTCCCTTAATCTACTGGTGACACTTCTTTCGATACAACCCCTTCTGGGCTGCAGTCAACACACTCCTGGCTCAAGTTGAGCTTCTCATTTACCAGTACTCCAAAGTCCTTGTCCTTGAGTCTGATCTGAATATATATATAAACAAACCATACACAGACACATGAGCCATGAGTTGCACAGAACACATATGAGGCAATAAAAAGCTACCACACATGACCTAGTTACTCCTAGCCACTAATGACTATCTATACGCATGCTCTTGTCTGTCAGCAGACTATATTCATGCTAGCTGAAATGATGTTTCTCCCATGGTACAAATATACACATAAAGAACTACTGCAGAGTGCTAACAAAGCAATTTGTTAGTCTCATAAGATACATGTAGCTCTGAACCTGTGCTACATGCATCTTATCATGAGGGTAACTTCTGCTGCTACTGCCATGGCACTTGGTAGGATTTCTTCTAGTGCCTTATAAGCATTAAACATTAAGGCCAGAAACATACAAGCTGTATTAAATAAAAGCAGAGTAAGTGTAAGAAATCAACCCTGCCATTGCAAAGCAGGGGTATGTATGATGCTGGTGACACGGACATGCACGGATCCTATCCTCTTCTATTATAACCTGAAGACCGTAACATTTTACAGTCCAGTTGAGTAATAAATGCTTACTTGTCTTGAAAAGGCTATCCATGTCACTGTGAAGCATCTATACTGTACTGCTCTCCAGAGGGTTTTGAACTCAGACCTGCTGCAAAGACACAGAGAGAAACAGGATGCTGAAGCCAAGCACACCCATGGTAACACAAATGTGTGACTATCACACAGGAATGGAAGACTAGAGCCCAGGAAAGGTGGTGTTTTACCAGCAAGGTGGCATCAAGTTGGAGGCACGGTGTGCTCAGCAGAACTGTGGCACTTGGGCTGCCATGGTGTATATACATTTGCTGTTACCTCTAGGTGGCCCAATTTATCCAGAATATCTGGTAGGCAAGACTTATGTTCTCTGCTAGATGAACAACATAGGAATAGTGCCTTGGAGAAAAAGATATCAGAGTATCTCTGCCCATTTATTCTTTTCTGAGGCAATGCGAAAAGATGAAAAGCAGAAACGAGGTACACCAGAACTGAACTGCACAAATACAAATGATGGTAAAGTTTTCATTTACTTTAACATCCACTGGACCGTACTGCATTAAATCCTGCTAAGAGGAAAACTTTATCACCGAAAGTCTCCTGTTTGAACTGATATAGTCTTCATCTGTAGGCACACTCCTAAACATAACTGTTGTTTAAGAAAAGATGCCATAAAATCTCAAAAACTAAAGCAAATGAATGTTTTCTGAAGCAGCTAGCAAAACGTTTGCTTATTCTCATTAAAAGCACAAACACAATTGGAGTAGATCACTACTAACACATTAATATGTCTGCTCATGTGAAAATGGACAAAGCGCTTTCTCACATGCCTGCTTGAAATCAGGTAACTTTGAAGGCAGATATAAACGTTTTACTTAACTCTTAAACAGCTGTACTCAGAACTCAGATATTTCCCAAGACAGAGAAAATCAGACAGATGAACAGTAATTTAATAGTTATAGCTTTCCTATCTTTCTCCTAACTGAAGCTCTAGTGTTAAAATTACACTTTTCTGTCTTTCTTAATGCTATCTCCTTACTTGTATACTGTGAAGAAAACACGTTTTCCTAACACTGATGAGTTTGTTCTTCAGAATAAAAACTTAATTTCCCAAACTTTCTGCTACAAAACATGGAAATCATTACATGCAAAACTACTGCAGAATTACTTCTGTCTTTACTCGCTTGTGTGCAGTCCTATAAACAAGTTGTGGAAGGTTTGGTTTCTTATTTTTTTTTTAATCTGTCTTTGAACGTATCAAGATGTCATTCTAATTCATCTTCTACCATGAAGTCAGTTCCGCATAAAGGATAATATATATCTAGCACTTTAACTAATCCAAGCCCCACCTCAAATTAGGCTAAAATATTTTACTTACTTGCAGGTACAGTTCAAAAACTTGGTAAGAATCCCTTTAAGAAAAACAGGGGTTTGACTGAAACTAAGATTTGAGTATGACTGAAACAGATTAAAATTCAAATAATACTATATTCTCTGAAGCAGCCCTAGAATAGTTTCAGTAACAGTAATAAATGTCCTTGTGTCATTTGATTGGATTTTTTATGTACAATTCTGAAGCAGGCTGTGTTGGGATACATACTAAATTTAAAAGAGTTTACAGAATTTTTGGGTACTAAAGATCCTGAAAAATAACTCAATTTGTAGCAATAAAAAAAGAACTTCCATTGGAAAAGCTCTGGAGGAGCTATGCGGTGCCTCATCCATCACCACATTGGTTTTCACTGACAGTGGATAGAGTGACAACGTACAGGAAACCTTTAGGAAAAGTTTGCAGGATTCAAACAGTACAATTTCTTGCCTGTGATCTCTAAATAACAACACATCAGAACTGTCCCTACCTAACTGCTGGCTGGTACAGGAACTCACTGATGCTGATCCTGAAAAGTCACAAATAATTTTGCTTTAGCTTTTCATAAATAATTGGGAACTTAAAATTTGCCCAGTTCACTACCAGATTTGGAAGCAAGTCACACACTGAAACTTACTTCTTTTTTTCCTTTTCATTCAGAGTCTTCCACTGCTCTTCGATAATGAGCAGGATGTCCTCCATGCTACTCTTTGGATTATCGCTTACCAATTTTGGACGACATTCTTCAGTGAAAAATCCAACTGCAGACTTTGGTTTCCTTATTATTCTACTACTAATTAAGTCATAAGCTGTTACATGCCCAAATTTCTCATTTATCACATTTCTTTTCTTGGTGCTTTGATTTGTGAGTTGGGGATCACTACGTCGTTCACCAGCATGTTTACTTTGTTCATTAGCTGTTCCTTCTACTTCAGGAATCCAAATCTTAACAGGTTCCAGGCTGTCTCCTAGATGGTTTTTAAATCCACTTCCCCTACTCCAATCATCAACAGAGATTTCAGTTAAGTCTTTAGAGACTACTGCTTCCTCATTTTCTTCCATTTCACCAACACTATCAGAACTCAAAAAATGCTTATCAGCTTTTATAAACTTGGGGTGCGCAGAAACACCACTATTTGGAGTATCAGTCGTATTCTGTCCATTCTGTTTCTCCTCACACAATAAATTTAAGGAACTGTCTGGAAAGGCATCACTCTCAGAAACCTCTTTTTTGTCCAAGCGACTGTGTACATTATCACCACAAAATATGTGATGATTTAAGCAGATCTCTGTGTTTTTTCCTGCTTGACAGTTTTGCACATCATTGCTGAATGAAAGGAATGAAGTATGAGCATGTAGATCATCATTTCCAGATGGTCCCATTTCATTAACAACCACATCTGTTTGTTCTGTTCTACGAACAAACATGTCTTCTGAGGTAACATCTGTTTTATTACTTTCACCATGGACTGTAGCAGGTAGTGGCCCATACAGTGATTTCAACACATTTTCAACAGCAAGTAAGACAGATTCCTGGGGAGAAAAAGGAAAAATCAACAAAAAGCCACCACCAGAATCCACACCAACCCAGAAAAGAAACACACACGAGCACACCTGGAAATAGAACTGACAGATACTGAGAATATAGAACAACAGGCAAGTGATCATATTCAGAATATTTTTGCAGACAAATCAGGAGAGATTATTACATTTCAGTTGATTACACACATTCAAAAAATATCTCGACCTGGCCACCTTAAGCTACTCCCACCTAAAGAGCTTATAGTCAAGCTATACCTAAAGCTTCTAGTCAAGACAGGTGCACCAACAACATGCCATTTCACATAAGCATGTTTCTGTAGGTGCTTTTATGTTGCATGTTTCCAAGATAGCTTTGCATCAAGGGAGGGAACTGAAAAATTTTGAATAACCACCTTCTTGCTTTGTATGGTACCATATGAAGCATTAGTTAAGTGATGTGTTGTGGCAATTTATCAACACACAAGTATACACTTCTGCTCCTGCCAGTGTGAAGAGGTCACCCTGAAACTCAAGTGATGGCAATCATCTAGACATATAATGGCAAAACACTACTTTGACCAGAAACCAACTCCCCCTCCTGCTCCAACCTTAACATATGCAGCATTTAGAAGGAGATTACTTGGAGTAATTATGAAGTAAAGCATGAGATTTACACTGGAAGACACATCATAATTCCATCTAGCTTCTCTCACTGTAAAAGTAATATACACATTTATTGTAATATAAAAATGATCTTTTAAAACAAGTGGGAAATTAATTTTGGATAATCCTCCACGTAGCCTGTTTGATGCTTTTCAAACAAAGCAGTCTTGTGCTAACAGCAAGCTGTAATGTCATTAAAGAAAATGAATCACAGAACATTAAAGATTGGAAAGGACCTCAAAAGATCATCTAGTCCTATCAACATGCCAGAGCAGGATCACTTAGACCAAACCACACTGAAACAGTCCAAGTGGATTTTAAACATTTCCAGAGAAGGAGACTCTACAATCCTCCTGGGCAGGCTATTCCAGTGCTCTGTCACTCTCACCATGAAGAAATGTCATCTTTTTACACCCGTTGTCCCTTGACCTATCATTGGATAACACTGAGAAGAGCCTGGCTCCTTCCTCCTGATACCCACACTTTCCGTATTTATAAATATTAATGGGGTTACCCCTCGTTCTCCTTTTTTCCAAGCTACAGAGACCCAACTCCTTCAGCCTTTCCTCATAAGGGAGATGCTCCACTCCATCGTCTTTTAGGCTCTGCACTGGACTCTCTCAAGCAGTTCTGTGTCCTTCTGTAACCAAAGGGCCCAGAACTGGACACGATATTCCAGATGCAGTCTCACCAGGGCAGAGTAGAGGGGAAGGAGAACCTCTCAATCTACTAAACACATCTGTTCTAATCAACCTTAGGATGCTACTGGCCTTCTTGGCCACAAGTGCACATTGCTGGCTCATGGTCATCCTGCTGTCCACCAGGAACCCCAGGTTAATTTCTCCTATGCTGCTCTCCAGAAGAAAAAAAAGGATCAGTGCCACTGTCTACCTGCAAACATTCTGGTTGCCCCAGAGCTCTTTTAGTCTTGACATCAGTAAAAGGTTGACAACTCAAAACCAGGTTAAAACCTTACTTACCTTATAATGCAGTAAAACTTGAGTTTTATCAGGTGTTAGATTCACATCCACAGCAGAGGCAGGAACAGTAATATTCAAGAAGAAAACAGGATATAAATGGGAACAGTCCTTGTCTGTCACCATACTGTAGTACTGTCGAATTAACTACGGATTGATTTAATAGAGATGTCAGGAGAGGCAATAAATGGACACAAAGGCATAGAAACAAAATGTGACATTATGAAAGCACAACTAGTTTCTAGGGTTTTTTGAAGCTAAAGGAATGCTAAAAAAGTCTGTGTGAGTGTATGTGTAACCCAGAATAATCACCCAAAGGGCAATTACTGGTGTCTCCTTGTTTTCACAGCTACGTCTGAAAAAACAAAATGTACCTAATGGCATCTACTTGGGTCATCTGAATAAAAGTATTGATCACACTTCATGGAAGACATGATACCCATATCAGACTGCATCTCCAGAGCTCACTTCCTCAATCAATACAAATCATATTATTTGTTTTTTAAAGAAAATCTACTTACACAGTAGACAACTTCTCCTTCAGTCAAACTACAGCCAATTTGAGGACAAAGCACTTACACCACAGACCCAGAACAGGATTAATTTGTTCCTTTCATTAAACAAATTATAGATTTACAGCTTTTCTCAAACTCTGATTGCCCTTACTCTTTTCTCTGTAATTCTCCCCAAAACTCCTCTGAATGACTACAAAATGATTTTCAGGAATCACTTCAGAATTTTAACTAGAAGGAACAAATAAACTCCTTGTATTTCCTTCTACTGCCAGGGATCCTTTAACAGACACTGGGGAAAAAAACCCCAGCAATAAATGAGACAATAAGAAAAATTTCAACCATAAAAACCGCAGAGCCACTGCAGATAACATTTTTAATTTCTTTTTAATTCTTAGATAGATTTAAAGAGCATTTAGATTTAAATGATGTTACCCTTGTTTAAATATTTTTCTAGTTATTGTAACCTCAAGATTCCCACAGTTAGTCCTCAACTGGCACTGAACTGTTCTAATAAAAGGTGTACCAGCATTTCTCCCCCTTACACAGCTTGGTGATAAACGCAAGTTATCATCTAGAGCATGTTTTCTAAGGCCACTATAAAGTAGATATATTGGGATCCTCAACTGTCCACAAAACCGCTCAGCAACTGAAAAACTGAACAAAGAATAATAAAAAAAAACAAAGACAGTGGAATATTATCACTTCCACCACTACAAGAACAGTCCTATAATACTCACACAGTATAACTGAGAATATAATAATGCTCTGAATCCCACCTTTGTGCTCTCGTTAAAAAGCTGTCTGTGTTCTGGGATTCAAGCTGAGCTCTGAACTCCCAGATGAGCCAGGCACATCCAATACCGCATGGAATTAGATTAGCCTTATCTGGCACTTGCATGTGCAAACTTTGCTTGCCAACTGAAACCCACTTAATTGTCTCCACTTTAAAACCTATGTGTACACATCAGCATGAACATGGTTTTCTGTTCTGTGGAGGGCAAGGCTTAGGACAGTAAGGCTGCTCCAAGTGAAGTGCTGCAAGGTTCAGCAGTGTGAGAAACTCAAGAGTATCAAATTCTGCCAACACAATGCGGAGTTGCAGCCAATGCTGCTGCACTATCACTTTCATTTTTATTCACACACAAATTTAAAGGGCAAGTCGATGTTTATGCTTGAAGCCCACATCAAGAAGTACACAAAAGCAAAACTATTTGCAGAAGAATTATCTTGCAAGAAACTGCATGAATTTTTCTCATGGAAAACTACCTAAGTGTATTTCTACAGGCTAACACAAAAAAAGAATCCACTATCATGGTCTCTTGCATGAAGTATCTGAAATCAGTTTTTTAAACAGCCACCTCTGTGTCTGCAAGTGATTGCAGCAAATGAAGCAACACTGAGGCACCAGGAGGACCAGGCTTGTGGAGGTTGTTTCTTTTGTAAATGCTAGTATCTTCACCAGTAACGCTCAGTTTATGCAGGAAAAAAGTTTTCAGGTTGTGCCTCTGTCCTGTGACAAAGCAATCACACTTCTGTTTCTTGGATAGAAAGCCAGAGGATGTTACCTTCAGTATTTCCTTGTGATGAACTGGGCGATTATTTATAAAAATGAAACTCCTTTCTGAACTTGAAAGGCTTGTCAAAGATCTGTCTGACCCCGCTTTTGGGAGAAATCCAGAAAGATTTATCTGCAAATTATAAAACAAATACAATGTACAAGTCCTTTAAAGGTAACTCCAAATAGGTTATTTTAGAAGGGAGGTCTTTAAATTGCACAGGAATCCAAGTCCTTCAAACACATGCATTACTTCCTGACAGTTATTATACAAAAAACAGTAAAAAAAAAAAATAAAACAGGTTTATAAGGATGGGTTTATATTGATTTTCCTTGATCCATTTATCAAGAAGTTGCCCCTTTGAACTGCCAGTTGCACCAGGTTGCTGTTGGCAGCTGAGGAGAACAATGCCAACAAGCTTTAGAGTTGCTGACTGAAGCATTGCCAATTTGACTTCTGCACCAGCTAAAGGCATGCACTGACCTGGTGAAAGCTGTAGCGAATTACCCCTATGGGGAAAGCCCAAAACACACAGTTCCCTTCCTTTCTCCATGCACAGCACCTTAAATAGCCTGTCACAGGGCACTTATTCAGGGCACCTAAATTTACCTACACCACCTGTATCCAAATCATCTGACTCGCAAGAGCACCCAAGATTCATACAGCACAGCAGAACCTGTGAGAACACAACACTGTCAAGAAGCCTCAGAAAATTCACAGAGCACTGATTACCTCTGAGTTAAAAGATTTTTATGTTGAGATTCTTTAGCCTATGCCTCCTGTTGCCTGTCCCATCATCTCCCTCTCTCCCCCACCAAGTGATTTTGAAACTGTGGGATTGATTTCAATTCAATCTGAAGAAGAAGCAGAAATCCCAAATATACTGTATTTCTGCAATTTCTCTGATAATCAACAGCTGTTTGGAGAGGAGAGTGTTAAGATAATGACCTGACTGAGGCAGGCAAACAGAAGTTTTCTAAAGCCAGGATTCATCAGCATGGAGAAAACAATGTTCTGGCCAGCTCACATACTGCCCCACACATTGCTCCACTGCCATTTGTTTCAAGTCATCAATGACGGAACACTGGGGCATCATCAGGTCAGAGATTTTGGAGAAAGTCTGGAGAATGTTCTGGTGGCAGGGTGGATCACTGAACACAGCAGTAAGACCTCATTCACTCTGCTTTTGGCAGAGCCACTTGTATTTGCTAAAATTCGAATTACCACGCATTTGAAATGGCATTTAAAATCCCTGGGATTTGGCCTATCTTACCCACTTATCTATGTCACAGCAGCTATCTGCTCATGTGCTTCCTTATTCCCCTTTGACCTTGTAACAAGCATTCTGTGCTAAAGCCAGAGTGTTCTGGTCAGCAACGTTGCACATAACCAAACACCAGTGGTCAAGTTAAACAGCTATCAAATATCTGTTGGATGATTATCAGAAAACAACATGGAGCACTTCTAGACTTATTCTGCAACTTTAGCACATCCTCCATGAATGTTGCACCTTTATGCTTTGAACTCCTTTTCTAACTCCCAAATATTTGTGCAAGTCTTTCACTTCAAACAACATTTTTATGTACAAACAACATTAAAACAAAACTGAAAGTCTCTAAATAAGAAGTTGCCAGATTTAGATATGGCTGAGTGCTGTTACTATTTAAAGCTATGCAGAATATCAGTATGCTTATGAAATGTTATCAACAATTTCTAAAAGTAGTCTTAAATTTTAGAATACTACGGGATTTTTGCTTTTATTGTATTTATTTAGAATACTATGGAATTTTTGCTTTTATTTATTTTGCTTGCACTTTAATAAAGTCCAATCTATATCTGCATTAAAGCGTATCTGTGTTGAGCAGAGAATAGAATGTCTTTCTTAAGTACTTACCTTTTTCACAGTGGTTCATGTATCTGCTAAACTTAAGCTCCACAGAAAGAGACCAGGAAAATTTCCTGTGTCAAAGTTTTCAGCCACAACAGACTCATCTATTTACAGGACTGAAGATATGAAAAGTACAGGTGCTGGTTTGAACATGAAAAAGTTGAATCAATTCTTTATTTTCTTAGTTTTCTTTTTATTTTACAAGTAGCTCCTGAGTTTGCATGCTGTGGAATCAGTTCAAAATGTGATTTTGTTTCATTCAGTATTCATAAGGAAATGTTCTGAAGGGTTGTAATGGTTTAGCCATGAACAGGGTGAACCATTAACAGAACTTTTCTTTCCAATTAGAAGTAAGGATAAAAATTTAAATTATTATTATTATTTTATTATTTATTATTAATTCAATTAAATAAATCCAATTAAATCAATTAATTCAATTAAATTAAGACTTTAAAACCCTTGGATCAATTGTTAGAGAAGTATTAACTATGCAGTTATAAAGGTACAGCTTAGATAAAACTGTTCCTATTATGAGTTTTTTCTTCAGAGGAAGGCAAAGGACTATGAACCAACACAATAAAGCAGCAGGAAAGAATAAGAAACAGCTGTCTGTATACTGACTGAGACATGGACTCAACAGGAAGGGAAAAAGCAGTTTATGCCTTGTCATTAAATGCCTATCCCAATACCTGTACACCAGGGAGAAAGAAAGGGTTACGCAGGCAATCTTAATTCTGTAATTTCATCATGTCTGGCTGCTTAATTTAGAAATGTCCAGAGTTTCTGAACGTACATTTGTGCGTGAGCAATATCCATGGATACACCCATAAATGATGCACGTGGTATTTTACACACTATTTAGAGATAGAGAGAGAGAGATGGAATGTTCCTCCACTTCTATTCAAGGAATATGGATGCCTCATGATATAGCAGAGGGGTAATGTGAGAACCTGAGTGCCTCCTTCAAACTAGTCCCTTCTAAATACCCCTATGTCTTCCTTTCAGAACCCCTAACACTTGCCCTGTGGGGGACATCTAACCTGCAATCACATAATGGCTCTAAATCTTCTGTTGAAACGTAAGCAATAAAAACTCTCTAAGCTACAAAATTCAACTTTGCTTTCTTCTCCCCTTATTTGGATGCTGAATAATGCTATTGAACTTGTAATACATAATACTGAGACTTCAATAAGGTTTGAATAATGCTGACTGTCACGAAGTACCATGCTGAATGCAGCATTGTGATTAACAGCCACCATGGCTTTATACATGGTGATTCATCTTCATCTTTGTGATTGGTCAAGATTTGTTACTACAGGAAAATACAACTTCAAAGGATCAGCAGTAGTAAGACTCCCCTTGATAACAAGATCTCCAACAAAAATGGAAACAAAATTAGATCAGGAGACAATCATGAAGAATTTCCTCAATTTCAACAGAGGCAAAGACAAGTCCACTGCATCTTTTGAAAATGTATCACTATTTCCTTGAAATATATGTTTTTTGCATAAGTTGCCTTCTAAGTACATGTTTCTTTTTCTCCTCAGCTGCTGCTCACTGAAATTGAGGGGGTATTCTTTAGAGTGCAAGGCTAAGAGACCATGAAGATTAGAATGATAGACATGCATAGATATTAATCAGAGCACAACCTGCCCATAGGCCTGGAATACCAACTTAGACAGCTCTGAGCAATCAGCAGTTCTGCATTTGTCATCACAACTGTTTTTAATGCCATTTGATCAGTGCCACTTGAGTCCTGACTAGATGATTCTTGGAGTGGATTTTCAATCACCAAACAAATTAATTTTACAGAGAAGACAGTAATAGAATCAAATGCATTAATCAGATGTCAGTCTAGAAATATTCTCTTTTCCAAAAGCATCTTCTTTTTGAATATTGATCTTGCTTTCTTCATTGACAGGCTCTAAGTGGTTCTGGTAGAAGGAAGTTTAAACTCACCTCAGGATCTTCACAGCAGTGTTGAAAAGGTACCATACTGCCCATAACGGCTGTTCCCAGAACTGACATACAGGCCATTTTGTGATCTGACACCCTGGTCTTCTGCCAAATAACTCCCTGAAACAAATGGCACAGGTTCAAATTGTTGACATTATATTTGCTGAACTCAAGTCATGTCTGTGAACATGCATATGCAACTGCACACATACTGTATATCTAACATTCTGTACTTTGACCCTCTTACATTCACAACTTTCAGAGTTAACACACACGATATGGCACTTTTGGGCATGTCTTCTCACATTCTATTGCTTCTTTAGACTCACAGTGACTGGAGAATTAAGCAAGACTTGTACTTACGGATGTTACATGGCTCATCTGGACTTCTGCACCTGCACCAATTGTTACAACAAACCAATAAAAATACTACTTTGCCTCCTAAACAAAGCCTACTGCTAGAAATCTTTTTACCAAGCATAAAAAACTGAGTGGTTATGCCATCTCCGGCAGTGGCCAGCAACTGAAGCATAGAATCATTTAGGTTGGTTGAAGATGGCCTGCAATATTGCAAAACTGCAATACCTACAGTACATATAAATGAGAGGCTGTGCAGGCAGAAATCAGGCTTAGATGTCCATTCATAGCTCTTATCTGGACACTCTAGGTCTATGACAAGCTATTTAGAAAGGAAAGCAGTTTCTAAAGAAGTATTTATAAGGAAAGCACTTGCTTGTCTCTAATGAAAACTTTGTGAACGTTAGAAGGACAGAAAGATATGTGCTCCATTACTTCTGTATCTTGCAATGCAACTGCAATGATTTAGTAACTACAGTAAGGCAGTATGAACTGCTACTTGCATCTGCAGTTACCTGTCATGCCCACACTCATATACAGAAAGTGTTAGCTACTTTGAGAGGTGATATTTATCTCTCACTACTGAGAAGTCCTAAATGCTAAACAGTCACAAATGCATCTCTGAATTTGCTGACTTGTACTGCTGTGCATCGACTACAAAAAATTGTTGCTTATTTGGCTTTCTGCTTCCAGGCAACTGAGACTGCTACACTCAGATGCATCTTGTACCTATTTATGTCCCCATTAGCTGACCGTACTTCAATGTATGTGACATTCAAACACAAAAGGGAAAAAATAACTGGCAAGCTGCACTTGAAATCTGATGTTCAGGGGCTGTTTAAAATTGGTAATATTAAAATTGGTGCTGTGTGTCCAGTACACTGGAAACAAGCTCATAATATCTGGTACAGGATGTTTTGTGAAAGCATGGCAAGTGAAGAATACACATGCATTCATCTGAAGAAATGCAATACATAGCCTTAAAATTCCACCTGTCCAGTGGGATATTTGCTGGCCTTGAAGGGTGAATTCCACAGAAGAACACGGTGCTCCTGTAAAACAATATTCCCTTCTTACAGGACAGGTGCAATTGTAAAGCTTTGGGACATTCCTCTTATTCCCCAAATGGTTAATTTTCCATTTCCATGTATACTCCGCAGAATTTGTGAAGTGGGCCTTTTTAATGCTGCCTGAATCTCGCTCACTTCCTAGATACCAGACTGATAGCCCTTTGCACATACTGGATCACATCTTGGTCATCCTACAGCAAGTACAAACTCTTCAAACATAAAGGGTAATTTAAGTCAGGGAGGGCAGTGAATACAGAGGGAAGAAGGAGAAACGAGCAAGCAGAGCCCCAGGAGGGTGTCCACGGCCCTGGCAGGAAGAGTCCCCACTGTGCTTTGTCAGCAGGCAGCAGCAAAGGACAGGCCCGGGCTGCCCAGAGCATGCTGCCTCTCTCCTCCACACCTGCTGTAAATCTCCTCAAAGACATTTGGGAGTGATGAAAGAATTTGTCCCCTTCTTTAGAGCTCCTCTTATAAAACATATCCTGTACTGCTTCTATTTTAAAGTCTATTACTTAAAATGGAAACACAAAGTGCCAAGCAATTTTTTCTTTACTGGATGCATTTTAAATGCATGTGACCGAATCAAGAAAGACACTTGTTACATGACTAACACAAACATCACACCATTTATTTTAGGTTACACTAGTGTGATGCCACAGGTACAGATATAAATCTTAGCTGCTGATTAATGCAAGGTTATTGCACTGCCTGACCTGCTGAACAGTTGACTCTTGGGACTCTGCAAAGATCACTTCAGTGAGGTGGTTTTAAGAAAGCTGTGGAAAATTAGGACTCATTAAAAGCAAACTTGCTAAAAGTAGGAACTGTTAGTAAGTTCAGGGGATAATTTTTAATCTGTCACATATTTATCAGGTATCAATACCCAGACAAAATTTTGGTAACTAGTTTCTACTGCAGATCAAAATAAATCCTATATACTGAAGGGAAATTCATACAACTCCTAAATTTCTTTGCTATATAAAAACAGAATAGGTTGTGTATTCATTTTAGGCCCTGACTGCAAATGATGAGGTAACAGTACAGAAACACCTAGTAATTTAAAGAAAATTATTTTTCTAGACTCTCCAGATAGATCAACAGGCATTAAAAAACCCACAAACAATGCCTGTTCCATTTAATTTCTTTTAGAATATGCCTGTTTCCATGAAGTTCCTACAGTACCCTATTTTTTAACCTTGCTTATACCCTTTAGTTTAGCTAAAAATACACACCTACACACACACACTCTCACACCCCCATAATTTTTTTCTAGGTCATATAAAGCGGGTGTCCACGATGAGCCAAGGAAGAACCTGACTCTAGTCAGTATGATGACACTGCAGAAACAGCCTACTCAAAGAGATATTATTACATATGGCCCATCTTAGGTTTTGCTAGAGCTAGCCAAATATAACCCATCTCCCTCCCTGTTTCATTGAAGGGGATTACATGACCAGGATCTCACAAAATGTCACAACATATATAAAAACTATTGCACATATCCAGATGATCAGTACGTGTGTGTGTATATGTGTTCCCCCACCCATATCCAGCCCTAGGACATGAACATACTTCTGTGGAGAATGACAGCATATATGCACACATGGAACAACCACATCTGTTATTTCAGGATGCATACATCCAGCCCAGAAGGATGCCTTGGAATGTGTGTGCAGAAAGAGTATAGAGCCTCTTCCCACTGGGGTCCCTGGTGCATGGCACTAAGGAAAATAGGAGCTGCTCAGTATTTGTATCATCAAAGACAGCAAGGAGGGACAAAGAAAATAATGCAGCCACTCTTTGTCCCTAACTATCTTCTGTATAACTTCCACCAGCTGCCACAATGACTTGCAATCACAGACAAAAGAAAATTCTTAATTTGAACTTTGGACTGAATGTTATTGCTGACTGTGGCTACTTCTGGGTGACTATGGTTTCTGCCTGGTAGAATATCACCTGGGGGTGTTGGCTGACAGCCAGTTGAACAGGAGCCACCAGCAGTGGGGCCAAGAAGGCCAAGGGCATCCTGGCCTGTATCAGGGACAGTGTAGCTAACAGCAAGGAGGTGATGGTGCCCCTGTACTCTGCACTCATGAGACTGCACCTTGAGTACCATGTCCAGTTTTGAGCACCACAGTTTAAGATGGACACTGAGGTTCTGGAGTGGGACCAGAGAAGGGCAATGAGGCTTGTGAAAGGTCTGGAGAACAGGCCCTACAAGGAGCAGCTGAGAGAACTGGACTTACTTACATGTTCCTGTACGACTTAGTCTAGGTGATCCTGCTGTGGCAGGGGGATTGGACTAGATGATCTTTCAAGGTCCCTTCCATTCCCTAATGATTCTATGATTTAGTCTAGAGAAGAGGAGATTGAGAGGAGACCTTATTGCTCCCTACAGCTACCTCATCTTAAGGAGGTTGTAGTGAGGCTGGTGCTGGTCTCTTCTCCCAAATTATTAATGATAGGATGAGAGGAAACAACCTCAAGTTGCATCAAGGGAGGTTTAGATTGGATCTTAGGAAGAAGTTTTTTTCCTGAAAGAGTGGTTGGGCACTGTAACAGGCTACCCAGGGAGGTGGTGGAATCACCACTCCTGGAGGTGTTTAAAAAAATGAGTAGACAGAGCACTTGAGGCCATGGTCCAGGGGTGAGGGAGGTGTTGGCATGAGGGCTGGACTTGATGATCCTGGAGGTCCTTTCCAGCCACAGTGATTCAGTGGTAAAATAACATTTATCTTATTACTATATAATGGCAGTAACTTAAAGTATAGTTCTATTACCAGAAATAAAGAAAACAGATTATTCCTGATTGTTCTGTTTTCTGCTTGTTTTCTGATAAACACTGTGGCTTTTATCCTGTAATGAAAGTTTGATGGTGTAAAAATCTAGTGGAATAAGCACTGTATGTGGATCGTAAGTTGGTAGTGTAACATGAGTTAGCTCTGTAAGGGAGTTGTATTTCACAGCTTCTTCAGTTTTCTTCAAAAATCCTGTCCCACTGGCATCTGAGATCTCATTCCAGATAGTTAACTCTTTGGGCCAGTATGCTCCATAGCTTTCCTGACTTAAAACCTAACAATTTATTAGGCTCCAACACAAATGAAAGCATTGCTGCCTACCTGTTAAGAGTATAGAACCGGCAATAAAGCCAGGCAGCAATACCCAGAGTTTGAACTTGAGCCCAAGGGAAACCAAAAGACATCACCTTGTACAATGTTTATAACCTCTTCCACATATGATGTGCAGAAGCTAGCTGCAAGGGCTGGCACACTCTCTGCAGTAGAAGAAAGCCTTTCAGCTATGGTCAAGAAGAGATCAAGTCTTAACCACAGTCTTTAATATCCCAGCCTTAAAAAGTGTTGATGGAACATATCACCTCTATACCATAACTGGTACCTTCTTTTAAAGCCACTGGTAAACTATATTACTAAAAGAGCACTCTTGCTTATTATCCTTCCCTTGAAGACAGAAATCAGAACAGTTTCCCAGTTTAGCTTAAAGAGAGAATAATGCAACCCTCTACAGAATAACAATTATTTTTGTTAGCTATTTTATACTTGCCCCAGAGGAACCAGTTGCATTTCACAAGTAATGGTGGGACAACTGCCAGTGGAGGTACAACAGAGAAAATCAAGACACCATTTTTCCCCTCATCAGATGCAGATGACATACCTGCCTACCTCACAGGCATCAGGCATTATAGCAATCAAGGGGAGTTGCTGAAAGACATCAATGTTCCACAACACTGTTCATCCTAAAAATTCCAATATATTTTCTGCTCTAATTTCCCTTCTGTGATATGAGCCCCACCTCACCAAAAAGACTCTTCTGAACAACATACAGTGGAGAAATTCTTGGATTTGGGAGCTGGGAGGTAAGTCATGTAAGGAACCTGGACCTCCTTCTGATAAGATCTTCATTGACTTTCAAGAACTAGACAGTTCTTCAGCTTTTTGGCTGCTTTAACCACACATTTGACTGTGGGTGTTTAGAGAAATTAATTGCTACTTCTGCCACAGAAATGGGAAACTACTGCCAAAATCCACAGTTTCTAATCTTGAATTGTCAGTCAGAGAATGTACATCACCAGAGTAAATAGCATTCAAATAAACAGAGGTTTAAAAGCCTTTTGAAAAACAGTAGTTAACAAAACCAGCACACCTGATTGTGTCGGTAAGGAAGAGGGAAAGCTCCCCAGCAGCTTTGGAAACATTCTTTTCCTGCTAACCTTTTAAAGCGCTAAACGCGATTGTGATAGCTAAAGGTACATCTCAGACTCTGCAACTCACACTGCATATGTGAAACAGGAATTGTTTTGAGAGTTTAAGCATATACTGCGCTGTCATTTGAAAAAAGTGATGGATGAGAAACTGGAAACCTCAAGGAATTAGTAATAGGATATAAACCATTTCACCTCTAGGTCACCAGTTCAAATTCAATCAGGTTGGTAGTGACCAAAAGTAGTTACCATCTGGCAGCTGTTCTCTAACTGATGTAAATTGAGTTGAGGGTCTCAGCACAGTTTCTAGTGGACAGGTGTCCTCCACACAAAAAACACCATAATTAACTCTCTGTTTGGCTTTCACAGCAAAGCCACTGAACAATGAGTACCAGTAAAGCCTGAGCTATATCCCAGGTCAGCTTGAAAGTCTGTTGGCTGCATGGCATTACAGTTTCTTAATCATACACATTCTGCAGATTCTTAATCACACACAGATTAGGGAAAGACATTAAGCAGAGTAGCCTTTCCAACTCAAGAAAGGGCTTATGTGGTGTTGTTTCTGCTCAGTGCAATTTCTTTTCAACATGTAGCTATGGCAGAGGAACAAATGAAGGCAAGTATAACACCATTACTAAAATCAGTAAGCTTACCCTAACACACTCAATTTCAAAAACCTCACATTTAGTACAGAGACCTCAGACACACAAAACAAACTGGCTTGATATTATTAAGATACAGACTGCAGGTTGAGATTATCCAACTTTGTAAATAAGGAGATATACTGATAAGAAAAATAAGGAAAACACTATCCTTAAGGTTAACACCAACCACAACCCTGAGAGGGGGCACAAAAGAACACCATCCAGTTATAAAAACAGCTTTAAATTGGACCTCTTGCATCCCAAAGTTCTGACCTGCGACTCAAGAAACAAACAAGATGGTTCTAGGTGAAACTCTGTGACCAAAGCTTCAAAATACCAGGAATGAAAAACACTGGACAAAAGTTTTCCCATACGCAGATTCTTCCACAGGAACAAGAAAATTTATTGACTGTACTCATGGCTAACCTCTGTTTTGTGCAAGACACAGGACTGGTTGCATATGGTATGACCTCCTGAGGGGCACCATCTGAACCACATGTTGCCTTGTTCAGCCCTGTGGCACCTGTAACTGTTAGAACAGGTATGGTTATTGGGTGTCTTCTCTCATTTGTGGAATAAAGACAACTAGAATACAATCAAAGAATTCTGTATCATCAGCCTTTCAACGCACAGTGACGTTTCCTTAATGTCAGTGGCTTGTAAGACTGAGTCAAGAGCTATTACTGCTAGACAGCATGAAAACTGTTGTTTCATGGAACAGACTTACACCACCTCGACTAAAATACAGCCAGAGCTCAGAGGTGGCTTTCAGGCTTGAAGAGTTTGCTGTGGTTTAAGTGGTAGCTGACTTTAGAATGTTCTTAGCATGCCTTCAGATAATGTTAACTTTAAATAAACTTGCTGAATACCCATGTAAATTATTCCCATTTGGCTGTCTCATTATTCAATATGCTTTCAAGGAACATGGTGATGAAAGAAGAAAAATACCTCTTTCTAACATAACCATACTGGCAAGAGGATCAACATTATCAGTATTCAAAGAATGTCTTGGCAGGATAAACCTTCATAAAAATAAGAAGCACTAGCTAATCCAAGTTGTCAAAATAGCAATAGTACTTCAAGGGTTGATCTGCAAAGTGATTCATTATTTATTGCTAATGCAAACAAACATTTTGAGCAGAAAGAGCAGTTATTTCCTGTCTTGAAAATCCATGGATAGACAGAGTACTATCAATGAACAGAAGATGATCGACAGAAGAATATCTATTTTTTTCCCAAAAAGGCAGTAGTTGGTGCATGAGTTTCACAGGAAAGAAACCAAGACACTGAATGCTAATATCATCCAAAAACACATACACACTTAAAGCATGGTATAAGAAAAACAAATTCTGGAGATTTTATTCAGAAGCACATGACATGCACCTTAAAAAAGAAAGCCAGGTGGAAAGGAAACACACTGTGTTGTGTATCCGAAAAACGTATGTTCAACAGCCCAACTGACTTGCCACAGTATGCTTCTGCTACAGTCCATCAGGTAACTGCTTTAGGATGCCCAACAACAGACACTTGTATAAACGTTTCAGCCCCATTACACTTTTCCTTGGTAAAGTCAATGCTACACTTTCTCCCACTACTCAAGAATCTGAGATTCTAGGAACTCCTCTGAACAAGCATATACTTTCAATTACAAAAGGCCTATATTATCTAAAAGCAACATTTTCTACAAAGTTGATTCTTTCTCCTGAAACATTTCAAACAAATGTAACAGCCACCACAAAACACCCCAAAAAACCAAAACCATACAGCTCTATTCAGTACAGAATTATTCCAGGACAGAGATACTGTGGTATCACTGTGTCACTACAGGAAAAACACCTTCTGTTCCAAATTTATTTTAATGACAATAATACTGAATAAAAGATTTAATGAATATTTATGTTCTGTGACATTATGGTAACACAGATACAGACAGACTGCCTAAAAACTGTTATGCATTGGCATTTCAGAATTTTGAGTTTCTCTAAAAGGTATGACACAACAGGTGTATTTTGCAAGGAATGACCGTATCAGTAGAAATACAGGCACCTGCATTCAAAGGTATTTAACATTTTCAGACTCTTTGAAAGCACTGGCATAGGCACAGAGACAGACTACCAAAGTGCATGTGTATTTTCTTACTCTGACATAGCTACTGAGCGACCTCTTGTGCTGAAACATTTCAGCAGTTTCTTATTTTCCTTTTTCCTAAATGAATGAAGTTAATATAACACTGACAGTAGAAAATGAAGAGGCAAAAAAGTCAGCACCCTCTCTGTCATGACAATGACTAATACAAACTGCCTGTAGCATTCATACCAATTTATTTTACCCACTCAAATTGTGTGCTGAAGAATTTGCCTGTGAAGCTAAAGGAATATGTACTGAAACAAGAACATGCAGCAGCCACTGCTGCTGCTCTCTACACCCTTTTTGCAATAAGTATTACCAAAAAAAGATGTGATGAAACTGTTGCACATTACTGCCACTCAATCAAAATAAGCAGAGAAAAAAAAACCACACCATATGTAATAGTCTAAACAATGGTATCAAAACCAAAGTGCAATAAAAAATAATCTCTCTGAAAAGGGAAAAATCAAATCAACGATTAAAGATAAATTGGTTTTATTAACCAACATTTAAGATCAATCCTGTGAACAACTGCTGAATATGTCAAACGGCTTACACAATCAAAGTGTATACCCCTGAGATCTCTGGTTTTGAACTCTCTGTAGTCCCAATGAGTAAAACTGAAAGCAGCTACACTTTCTCAGGTTTGGAATACCTGTTCTATAGCCACAAGACTGGCTTTCTATTTATTCAGTTATCTTCAGCAATGCATAAGTAAACATGATCAGACCACGTTACACAGCTCCAGAAAAGGACACGTAATCTGTAGTTCTTTCAAGAAAGCACAATGTCAATCATCACTCCCATTGAAAAGGAATTGAAGTGTGGATGACTAATAAGAGTAGCTGATAAAAATTGCTCAATGGACTGGCCAAACCACAAAATTAACAACATTATTTCAGAACAGAAACAAAAATTGCTGAGGGATCTGACCACGAGATGTCAGCCTCTGCTTGATGGTAGCTTGGAAACTCATTAGCACAGCTTTCCTCTCTGAGGTGTCAAGAACAGGGGTACAGCCAAAAAAATTAGTTAAGTTAGATTGGGGTAGGTGAAGGAGAATTGTTCAACATGTCCCTTCTGTAGCTGTGCTGTGGAATCACTGAAGTCAATGTAACCTCCAACCAGCCTCTGAATCCATTTCTCCCAAATTCAAACAACAATTAGCTCAACTAAAGTTAGTTATTACAACAGAACACACAGTTCTCTCATCTCCAGCTCCTTTAGGATTTCTTACTGACTCTTAGCATCAAAGTAGCAAACTGGTTTGATTTTTTTTGCCTTTTATAACAGACACACGCTAGCAGTACATGGTCTAGTGCCTATGCATGTATACTGACCAAGTTAATTTTGAGTAGTTTTCAGGTGGCTTAGATTAACACACCTTCAGGCCCCATGGTCTCAGTTTTTTCCTCTGCAGAACACAACTGCTATCTTTACTAACCACTAGCATGTAAAACCATTTTTATACCACTAGCTTGCAAAATAATCTAGCCAGGCATCTGTTGGAGCAGACCAAAAAGATATGAGCTTGAGTTTCAGAAGTATAGAATCTAAATTTGTAAGCATTGTAAACTCATTGCTATGGAGGGAAGAAGGAAAGGGAAGATGAACTACATATATTCATCAGAAATTGATCCTTAAGATAGATCAGAAAAAAAATTTACCTTATTATGGGTTAAAGTTATCCTCAGGTCTGGTTTTATGATACTGTATGCTGTCAGTAGGTCTTGAATTTTTTTCAGTTCTTGCTTACATTTTCTATTTGTTGAATAAAACTGCTTTCTTACTGGAAGATTCTTAAACAGCTTTAGGACTGTTACTGTAGTACCTGCAAAGACAGCATACCACTTACTGGAAAACTTCTCATTACCCAAAAAGACTTGTCTATATGCTGCCACATAGAAAATAAACCATAATAAGACTTATTAAATTAGATTATATTACATAGGAAGAAATGTACCAAATTAACAGTTATCCTATACAGAAAGTACCTACAGACCTCAAGAGCTGTGACTCCCCTCCCTTATGATTGCAGGGCTAAGGTTTCTGTCACACACACTCACAGTAGCAAGAAACAGTACTGAATACAGCTGAAGACTTGTTCAGTATATATGAATTTAACTCTTACTAGTAACACGATTAACAGACTAGAATCCAATCAGTCAAATCTGCTCCACAACCAACGTAAGTTCTCAGCTTCAGCTCTTTCTTCAGCATTTGCCCATTGACTAGCCCACGGGAGCTTCTTCTGGCTTAATGGCCAGTGAGTTCAGAGAAGGAAGGGAGCAGAGCCAACAGTCATCTCCCTATCGGTGTTTGAGCACCACAGCCAGCTGAGGCGCAGCTTGTGGCAAAACACTGAGAAGCCACTGGTGCTGCTCAGGTGGGAAAAGTTAAGCTTTATGAAAAAAAAACCCTGACACAAGAAAGGCACACACCACTTCTCTTCTGGGAATATTAATTCAGGCACACAGCACTGTTTTAAAGGTCCTCACTGAGCAACTAATGGAGCAGAGTGCCAAGCAGAGCAGACGCTACTCCAAACCTCTACCACATCTGAACCACTAAGGCTCTGAGCTGAGGGAAACCTTTCACCTTTCACACAAACGCGAGAAATCATTTCTAGCAATACACCCATTCTGCAGATTAAAATGAACAATGACTCTATCTGATCCTACAGCCAAGGAGTTTCTCACAACTCCTTTGTGCAGCAGCAGGGCAACTCTTTGTCCTTTAAGCAAAGATTTTGCTTCACACCAACATTATTTTGGTCTAATACAGTAAGTCCACCCGGAGCTGAATTTGTATAGCTTTTACTTCTGCTGTCAGCTTGAAAAAGTCAGTTGGAGATAGAGTTTATAATGACTATCTAAAGTAACTACTAAGCCATATTATTTCTAATGATAGTAACACATTCTCAGTTGACAGACATAATGCAAGAAACATTTGCAGCTGCAAAGATTTCATACTGAGCCTTCAAGAACAGAACAGGTATTTCAACATCAACTAGTATGTTGAAATTCAGACAATTTCAGAGAAACTGCAGCTTCTGTCACAGTACACCACCAGAACAATGATATCCTACCTTGTCCAAGATGGGAAGGCTTTTTAGAAGTTACGTGCCCATTGCAATCCAAAGCATACTGAGTGCTGACATCATCATCAGCTGTCCTTGTTGTGATCAAAACCTGAAAAAAACCCGCAGAATCATGCTAATCACTGATTCGACAAGTACATAATGAACATATAAGCTTAGCTTTGCTATCACTCTTACCATTGCATTATTTTAGCCACCACAATTACATTTAATTAGTTCATAAAATTATTCTTCTACAGTTGTTTTACAGTCTTAGAACCATCACTATTACTCATTTTTCTATCCATTTAACTAAAAGCCACGCATTTCTATCAGGCTAATACACAAAGCAATCCCTGTGACCTACAACACATGATCTTTTACTCCAACATAGATTAAACAACTAAATCAACTAATAACTGTGCATTTTCAGCATTTGTAAAGAGACATACTATGAGAACTTCTTGAATTCATGTGACATTCTACAAACATAATGACTACTATCAGACAGCCAAGGTATTATCTCTCCACACCCAAACATACCTAGCAATCAGTAGTACCATGTATTGTAGGCTATTAAGATAATACACAGATTTGCTTTAGCAATACCAGTCATAAACCACAAGTTCAATAACACTATAGTTCCCCGAGTTTAGGAATCTACATTTTATACAACAGCACCACTTGAAAGACACAGAAGTTATCAAACACAGATAGCTTCTGGACATTTTGGTTCATTTTAGCATCTCATATGAATCATTCAGAGTTCTCTGGAGATTAAAACCAGTAACTGGTTAATTAAAAATAACATTACAGACATACCAAAGGGTCAACAGTAAAGTACATCTTCACTGAAACTTCAAGGGGCAGTTGGGGCAGACAGAATGCAATTAATGCCAGGAGCATTAATAAAGATCCAAGAATTACAATAATACCTATTTAAGTGCCTAATATGCTTGGACTGCCTCCCATCTCAGCAAATGTACCATGGAATATTAAAAGCTCACAACAGATGACATCCTGCTGCAACAACTCAGTTGAAGGAATCAGTGATTGAGGTCTGTCATCCGTCAAAACACCAGCACTTTTAAAAAGCGTCTTTGAAAATCTTCATCCAAATACACAACCCACTCCTACTTAGTGCAATGTGAACATAGCCCAAAGCAGCAAGAGCCAAGCTCCAACGCCTCTCCTGACCTCAACAGCTGACGATTCCAATCAGGCACTGCTATCGGTATCTTCTTGCAGGATCTAATCTCTGGCAGACTTATACAGAAGAATCCCAAACTTGACACTGGCACAGCTAACAACCTGAATACTTTTCAGATCATTTGGAACAAACCTACTTACTTTCAGTCAACAAATTAAAGCCTAAATATACTAGTACACTGTTAGTCCTCTTAACACAAACTTACGTGTCAGATGCAAATAGGACAGGGAGCAGGTTCCTGTTTACTCACGCAGACAATAAAATTTGTGTAATAGTTTGTGTAATTGCACCCACACGGAATATGATGGACCCCAACAAGATCCCATGACTGTTAATAACTTAGATAACATCAAGTCAGAAATGGTTACTACTGGAATGGTAGCTGTGTGGGCCCTCAGTTCCATGGAATTATTTCTCTTGGCTATCAGCTGCTGCTCCTCATTTTGATTTTCCCTAGATGAAATAATACCTCATCTATATTCCTTTAACACTTTGCTGATAATGCTAAAGAGCGTAAGTGTTCTAAGGAACCACCTGTCTGTATCCAGATACAATATAAAACACCATCTCTTACCTATGCTGATAGAATCACAGAACTATTAAGGCTGGAAATGACCTCTGAGCTCACCAAATCCACCCTATGACCTGACATCATCACATCAGCTAGACCATGGCACTAAGTGCCGCATCCACTCTGTCCTTAAACACCTCCAGGAATGGAGACTCCACCACCTCCCTACACAGTACATTCCAGTGTCTGATCACCCTTTCTGTGAGGAAAGGCTTCCTAACTTCCAACCTAACCCCCTCCTGGTGCAGCTTCTGGCACTGCCCTCTCGTCCTGTCACTAGTTGCCTGGGAGAAGAGCAACTGGTCCCCACCTGACTACAACCTCCTTTCAGGGAAGCTGTAGAGAAGGATAAGGTCCTCCATAGTCTCCAGACTAAAACGATGAAGATAAATACAGCACTGCTGTGGCCATTATAAGAGAAAGGCAGGACTCATGCTAACAAGAAATCAGTACTGCTTTCAATCCTATGACGTGACTTCTGGGGAGGTGGTGAAGGCAGTGTATACATGCCAAGCTGACTGGAAAACACATACCTGGCAGGCTGCTGAAACAACTTAAAAGTCTTTGCACTGATATTTTAATAAAACTTTCCAAAACACAAGTATGTAAAAATCACAGCACAGAAGACGAGAATTTTATAGCCAACTGCTCACCTCTGATATGCAACAAATCGATCCCAAAGCTTCCCCACGGAAACCATATGTTGTCACCCTTTCAAGGTCCTCAGAAGAGCTTATTTTTGAGGTGTAGTGTTTAATTGCCATAACTGGAACATCAGCAACCTTGATTCCACTGCCATTGTCTCTTACTTCTATCTTGTTAAACCCATAATTCTCCTAAAAAAAATATCAGTATGTAACAAAGCATTAAACCAGCCAAATACACAAATGTGAAGCATCTATGGTTGCAGCTGCTCCAGAGACTAGTGGGAGTTGTGCTTATCTGGAGAAACTGAACAACCATTAAAGGTCTCTGTGTAGAAAAAAACAAATCAACAAAACAAAATGTTAGAATGGTAGTGATGGGGGGTCTAATTAAATAATTAATACCCTGTGGTTTAGAAACATCGTATCAATATAAATACAAGAATTATGTAAATGTTTTTAATCTGCTGAAATTTGCAAAACCTAAGGTCAGAAAGAGACCTAGAAATGGAAAGCTAAAGACTTTACCATTTCTCTCTAAAAACAATGATACCAAATAGCTACAATACAACAAATGTAGCCTTGATTCCTTGGGTCCTCAATTCCAGTCTTGATTTCAATTTCAGTCTTGATTTATTCAGTAGTGATTTCACTGCTGCTTTAGTTTTTCATAGAATGGATCAGGCTGGAAGGGGCCTCAGAGATCATCTAATCCAACCTCCCTGCCATGAGCAGGGGTGCCGCCTGACTAGACCAGGTGGCTCAAAGCCTTATCCAACTAGACCTTGAACATCTCCAGGGAGCAAGCATCCATAGCCTCTCTCCCCCAGACCATAAGAGCTGAAGTGGAACAGCTTTTCTTGCATCTTATTTTATATCAAATTCTTTGTAGAAGACAGAAAGAGGGCTTACCAATTTAATATCAATATTTGTGGCACTGGCATCCAAGGAATTTTCTATCAGCTCCTTCACCACGCTGACAACTGATGTAATCACCTGAGAACTTGAAAGGAGACGAATAGTCTCTGCTGGCAGCTGTTTCATAGTGGAGAAGCTGCATAGAAAGCTAAGAGAAAAAGAATGTGGATTTGTGAATCCCAAACACATGTTTCTAAGTCACTGTTTCACAGCAACTTTTAAACGTAGGCAAAACATAACACTAGCTGAAGAGTAAAACTTTCAAGATACAGTAGGACCCAGCCTTGCTCTGCAGTCCATGAGGGTTTGACTTGTGAAGAAACAGAACCAAAGTGTAGACTAGAAATCAGTTCTTTAATTAATACTTTGATTAATAATTTAATTAAACTTCAAATCAAAAACCACTAGGACTCAGAGATACAGCAAGCAATACAGTGTATTATCTCATTTATAGAGCTATCTCCTCTAAATTACTATAACATGTCCTTGTGATCTTGCAGTCACAGCACAGGAGACAGACTAGATGCTAACCCAGGCTGCTAAGTCAGAAAAGCCCTCAGCTAAGCTCTTTACTTGGCATCTAATTCCATCAGTGATGAAAAAAAAAAAAACAACTAAAAACCTTTAGAACCTATTTTAAAATGCGGTTTTTACAAACTTTTTTTCCACTACATTTAAGATTTCTGAGCTCAGCACTACTATGTTGTGTGTAAAAGAAATGGAAAAAATACAACGTAAGGGTAACTGTTATCAGAGTCGCAAAACACGTAGGAAAGAAGGACAGTGGTGCTGAGGAAGAAGTCATACTCAATGGCAATGTGATCTGCTGGCTATAGGGAAGAACAAAACCCCAAACCTTCTGAATTATAGTCTGGGTTACTCAGGCAGGTCAATTTATTTCTGTCTCTGTAACTTACGCTTGAAAACTGACATGCCCCATAGAATAAGCCAATGGAGGTTGATTTATTTCAGCACTGAAAACACAAAGGTTTATAAAATTCCTGCTGCTTTTAGGGATACTCTACATGGAAAGCTTTAAGTCATCAGCCTATTTCTGCATGCCTTTCCAAGTACCCAAGTAGACAAAACTATCCAAGCTCCAAGAAAAATCTTTCACTGATCTCACAGAGAACTCAACCACAGTTTTTCATGGACACAGTGAGGGGCTGCAGCCAACAACCCAGAACGCTGCTATCCTGCAGGGATGCAACAATTTCAGGATAAACTTCTAAGGGCTGCCATTCTTTAAATATCAAAAAACAAAGCAAAGCCACGGGTTACTTGGGAGGGAAAAAAGGTACAGTGTTTAGAAACGTAAGTGGCATTAAAACTTTTCTAAGAACAACTGCAAGGATGTTCTTTCTTCATACTTGTTGTTTAAGAGAGGAAGTTGGCCTTTCTAATGTGGTAAAAGGACCCGATAAAAAAGTCTTCCAACAAAAAAACTTGAAAAGGAGCACAAAAAGACTCGTGTTGTTGAAGACAGGCTGGTACTAACCGTGTACTAACATTGAAAAAAACGGGTATCTTTACACATTCATGCACGACACAGGGCTCCCACATTAAGCACTATGTGACTTACTAATGACAAGTGCCAGATCAGAGCTGGGTAATTTTATCAAACACACTGACTGAGACAAGGGAGGGTTGCAAACAGCAATGCTGCAGATCCCAAAGACTGATTTTCTATCTGGTGTGCAGGTGCTTTTCTCCATCCACAACACCCTAGATAAAGAATCGGCTCCTGGTGTGCTTTGCTCTTCCCTGGACTCAAACCTCCTCCCGAAGAACTCAAGAGGATGTCACTGCATCCTACATGGAGGACACTCACCAGCAACAACTCCGGGGCACCTGCTGGAACCGGAGTCCTGTGGTCCTACCTACCTACAGAAATACGTCTAGCCTCTTAAGACTTTTAGCTCATACCCTATTTACCACTATGACTCTTCGCTGACTGAGCAGATTATAATTCATACTCAGTGGGGCTGTCATTGAGTCCCACCACCCCTCTCACTCCTCTCAACAGACTCAGGCAGCCTTCCCGCCAAGAGAATCTCAAGATGCGCCGCGCCATCACCGACGGGCCTGCTGATCCGCCTCCAGGCAAGACCCGACTCAGGGCAGAGCCCAGCTGCGCCCCAGCGCCACCGCACCCCGCAGGACTAAGGCCCGGTCTAGGCCTAGGCGGGCCCCGCGCAGCCCGGAGCGGTGGCGGTTCCCTGCGGTGCCGCCAGCTGCGGGGGAAATGGCTTCGGGTCGGTTTGGCTTGGCAAGGCTGCCCTCCCCACTCCGCTCGGAGCCGAGGGGGAGGCCGTAGTATTTCCCGCGCGGTCAACAGCGACCCCACCCCATTCCCAGCCCCGCGCAACGCTACCTGCGCGACCGCAGCACTCCCTCTGCCGCCGCTGCCGAGGGCGGTGCAGAGGGTCGTGCCCCGCCCCTCGCCCCAGCCCTGCCCACGGGGCAGGTCGCGGCTTTACCTGCGGCCCCGGCGGTGCTCGTACTTCTCGGCAGCGGAGGACGCAGTGCGGGTGGTGGCAGCGCTTGGGCTCGTGGGCCCCGTGAGGTGGTGCTGCGTTTAGGAGGCGGAGGGCGGTGGGCGAGACACAGTGGACAGGCCCGCGCTGTGCCACTATCGCCTGTACCGGCGAGCAGGCCCCGTGCCGTTCGGTGGCGGCTCTAGGCCCAGCTCTGCGGCAGGGCCTGGCGGGCGGTGGCGGAGCGGGCAGAAGGGAGGTTGCTGCCGGGTGCGGGGCTGGGACGGGGGCGGGCGGCTTTCGGGGAGGTCTCGGGCACAAACACAGCGTCCGGCTTAGGGTAGCTGGGCTGCGGCGATGGGAAGCGAGTACATTAAGTTGAGGAAAGGTGTCTGTCTGATTAGACGGGAGACACGAAGGATGAGGTGGTGGATCCTGCTAGGTGTGTGTTGGAGCACTCGCTCACCCCCTGTTCTGCAACTGAGGCAGGGACTGACAGCCGTCCTTCACCCATCCCCTGCCACCTGCACGTTATGAAACTTTTTGCAACAAGTGCTGCCTAAAGCCACCAGTGCCCCGGTTCAGGCTCAGTTTCAGCACATCTATATTCATTCTACAGCCTATGGTTAATATTGCAAAATATTTATCGTGCTTTGCAGCACTTGAGCAAGAAACTGTGTGTGAAAAGCAAGCCATTTATGCTGCTTAGACAGTGTAAACCTGGTTTAGAAGGCAAATTGTCTATCCCAGTCTCCTAGATGACCATAAGTAGTTGTATGGATCCCGTGAGTATGAATCATCATGCCATGAATTGTTTTCTTTGTTACTACAAATTTTAATACATCAGGACAGAAGTGTCAGCTCTGATTAATTGTGTTGGGCTCCTGAAGCCTCTCTCAGCATTATGAAATTGTTCTGTGTATCTTTGCATTTTTGCCCGTCTCTTAGATAGTTTTAGAACCTGCTGGCTAATTTCAGCTTGATTTGAAACTAATGGGGAAGAAGAGGAAAGCCTGAAGTCTATACTTTGCTGCAAGAAAAGCTGGCAGAAATTAGTCGTTGTTCTTTCTAGCAGTAGGTGGCTGGGCAATTGATATATGTAGACTTATTCATTAGCTGTTACATGAACAAGGAACAGGAGGAAAATGATCTGATGTGGTAAGTGGAAAAGAAGTGTGGAAGAAGAAAATAAGAGGACAAAAGTTACAAAGCTTAGTTTTTTACACAGGTTTGCAGATGCAGCCTTTAACAATGCAGCTTAACTTTTTCCTAATGTGACTTATGTACCCGGCTTGTGGGTTTTATTTGTCAAGATTTTTTTAAATGGTTCCAGAACAGATCCTTTGCACTGACTTTTCTATAAAGCATCGTTTGAAGGTCTTGAAAGTCTTGGTTTATGTGCTGTGTTCCTTGCAGACCTGCTTATTTAAAACAGCCTTTCCCCAAATGAAAGCACTACTGACAGTAGTCTCAATCTTCAACCAGATCTATTTATCTGTCAACTAGATCTGCCTATCTATCTATAGGGTAAACATGAATGTAGGAGTTGCACACAGTGAGGTAAACCCAAACACAAGGGTGATGAACAGTCGCGGAATGTGGCTGACATATGCGCTGGGAGTCGGCATGCTGCACATCGTCTTGCTCAGCATTCCTTTCTTCAGTGTCCCTGTAGCCTGGACTTTAACAAATGTGATTCACAACCTGGTAAGTACCCTCTCTTGTAAATAAATTTCAAGAGTGTATTTTTTATATACACTTGCTGATGAGACCAAATTGGGCAGGTGTGTCAGTTTGCTTGAGGGTGGGAAAGCCCTGCAGAAGGACCTGGCCAGGTTGGATTGGTGGGTTGAGGTCAGCTGTATGAGGTTTAACAGGAACAAGTGCTGGGTCACAACAACCCCGAGTAATGGTGCAGGCTTGTGGAGGAGATTTGGGAGAGCTGTTCTTTGGAAAAGGGCTGATTGATAGTGGCTGAACATGAGCCAGCAATGTGGCCAAGAAGGCCAACGGCATCCTGGCTTTTATCAGAAATAGTGTGGCCAGCAGGAGTAGGCAAGTAATCATCCCCCTGTACTTCACATTGATGAGGCCTCACCTGAAATACTGAATTCAGGTTTGGGTGTGGGAAGGGCGTTGAGGGACTGAAGCAGATCCAAAGAAGAGCAACAAGGGTAGTGAATAGCTTGAAGGGTAGGCCATAGGAGGAGTGGCTGAGAGAACTGGGGTTGTGTAGTTGGGAGAAGAGGAGGTTGAGGGGAGACCTTACTGGCTTTTGCAACTACCTGAGAAGAGGTGGTAGGGAGATGGGTATTGGTTTCTTCTCCCAAGTCACTAGTGATAGAACAAGAGGAAACAAAGGAAACAACCTCAAGTTGTGCCAAGGAAGATTTAGATTCAATATCTGGAAGTTTCTTCACTGAAAGAGTGGTCAGAGTTTGGAACAGGCTGCCCAGGGAAGGGGTGGAGTTGCCATCCCTGAATGGGTTCAAACAACAAGTAGATGGCACTTAAAAACATGGTTTACTTGGCAGAGTGGTGGTTGGTTCGTGGTTGGACTTCATGATCTTGGAGGGCTCTTCCAATCTTAATGATTCCATGATTCTGTTTTCAGTAGGAGAGGAGAAAAATAAGCAGGCTGTACGGATAATGAATCCATCTAGCCAAAACACCACCTCTGCTTGTCTTACGCACTATTAAATGTGCTGGGTATTTTGGGAAGGAGAACTGATACATGATTTTTTTGGGGGGGTTTAAGCATAAATTAAAAATTAATTAAGCAAATTAATTTCCTTAGGGTAATAGGCTTCTAGTTATGGATCTCTTTAAAAAAAGAAGTAGGTGATTATGTGAAGTGACTTGAATCATAGAATGGTCTTGATTGGAAGAGACCTCCAAAGGTCATCTAGTCCAACCCTCCTGCAGTAAGTAGGGACATCCTCAAGCAGATCAAGTTGCCCAGAGCCTTGTTCAGCCTTCCCTTGATTTGTTGAAATTTCACTTCATTTATAGGAATTACGAGTATATGTGATTTCTCTGTATGAAGCCTTATATAACAGTTTCTGTATGTGCATGAGAAAGAGACTGAAAGAAGGGAGTCTTTTACACTTTCTGATGGAGACCTTTGTTTGGGGTTGGTGTGCACTCTGTGTTAGAAAACCAATGTTTGTTAGGGGAGTTTGCCCTCTTCCAGTCTTATCTAAAATAGTGGGCCCATGACCTAGTGGCTGGTTGGATGTCTCCTAGATTTTGACATTAACTCTGACAGCAATGCTGACAGCTACAACCTCAGGCAAATTACTTCTTGTCTAGTCTTCAATCCCTTGTTATTACAGGCTAGTTATTTTTCTAGGTGAGGATTCATTTACTTTCATTATTGTATAATACCTGGAACAACATAACAATGCTTGTGTATTTGCTGCTGCTTCTCCCCAGGGAATGTATGTGTTTTTGCATGCAGTGAAGGGAACTCCTTTTGAAACACCTGATCAGGGGAAAGCTAGGCTACTAACACACTGGGAACAACTGGACTATGGAGTACAATTTACCTCTTCAAGAAAATTCTTCACAATCTCTCCTATAATTCTGTAAGTTCAAAACTGTCTTACGGAGTAACTGAGTCCTAAAACAGTGATTTCAGAAGCTGCATCCAGATGGGTTGTAATGTACATTTGCAAAGCAGTTCTGTTTCTTGTTTCTGTGTCACATTGCTGGGGAGTACATATTAATAATCATTAATCAACATAATTACATAATCAACAATCTTTATCCCTATGGCTTTTGACACTTTAGGTCACGTAATGAGGTCAAGTTTTCAAACAGTTACTGGTGGGGTGGTTTTTAAAGATTGGGAACATTTGTGAGGGAAGCTTACTGTTAACTCTTGGAAGTTCTTTATGGTTGTGAAGTCTTAAGTATTGAAAGTCTAAACTGCCTTTAGTACATGACAACATTTATTAACCATTTTTCGGGTTGTGAGTTATGAGGAGCATGGCAATCATCAGGATCTTGCAGTCTGCGGTGCTTTGTACAGATTGCCTTCTGTTTACACTAGTTACATAAGCGGATGAGAAATACTCCACTGTTGTGTAACTACAGGAAATCAGACATGTATTTAACATCCAGCTGTAAAATATCTTCTGTTTTTTGCTGAAAGAAACTGCCCATGGCAGGGTGGGAGGGAAGGGAAGATCCTGCATCATGTTTAGAAAGTTAAAATACATAGTGAACCTATCAAAGAAAATACTTTTTCTTCCAAGGTAGCTTCCTGCTTCCCAGTGGGGATTTTGTATTGGTAGCACTTGTGGATGGTTCTCCTCATGCAGTAGTAATGCACAAATAGCTGAATATCTTTTGCTGAGAAAAATCCAGAACCCCAATCAGGTTTGTGACTAGGCAAAGCACAACTTTAAATTACTGGCTCAAAGCACAAAGAAGTTGGTAGGAAATTGGATTTTCTTAAAAGACTTAAAAGAAAAATGTGCTGAGAACACATGCCAGGCAGGAAGCACAGATGTGCTCAGCCCAAATGGCTTTTGCACTGAAATGTTGGGTGTTATTGAGCTTGGCAGGGAGACAGAACTATATTTGGATAATGGGTCTTACACTGATTAAAACCTGTATAATCTATCGGATGTGTAGCTGCACAAGTTGAAGACTCCAGCTTGAGGGGTAAGGGGAAGTGCTAGAGGAAAATGCTAGCTGAGAGTTGCCATCTAGGCCTTTCAGGTGTATGAGAAAACTTGATGCATATTTTTGTAGATGGTCTAGAACCATTGGCTGAGATACTCTAAATACAGGAATGAACATGGTGTTAGCCAGTAAAATATTACTGATTCCTAAGGCACTTCTTTCAACTACAACATTTGTTATTTCTCAGTCAAGGGTGTACATTTACTGAGCTTGTTCCCTTTTTTTCTGCAGGTACTTCCTGGCCAGTTTCTACACAAAGTATGATCCCACACACTTCATCCTCAACACAATCTCACTCCTGACAGTGCTTATCCCCAAGCTGCCACAATTACATGGTGTTCGAATCTTTGGCATCAATAAATATTAAGCAGACGGTCTGACTCTGACCACCCCTGACATGGATACTGCTGCTCCCCAAGTGGAGGAGATGCACAAGTCTGCTGTGCCATGTACCTAACGGTATACAGTGAGAGATACTTTCACATCTGAGATACAATTCCTGCTTCCCACAGCATTGTTTGGGAAGTGAGTTGATAAAATACCTTCAAATACTTTAATGTGAAATGGAAACCCACGGAAGACAGATTTCTCTGAGGATCTGGGCAGGCCCAGCTCTGAAGTGTAATTCTTCCTTAAGACTGTGTGTGCCTGGCTGATGGAAGTGACTTGCAAGGAGCTGGAATGGAGAACAGTGTTTCATAAATACCCAGTCAGCCCTAATGCAGATGGTGACATTATGTGCAAATCCAGGACTTTCCATGCCCAGGACTAGTGAGGCAGCACTCTTAGGTGAGGTGAAAATAGCTAGTTTCTGCTCTATGGATTGTAGGTGGTTGTGCTTTTCATTGCGTTGTAAAAGTTTGTCTCACAGTCAAGGCTGTGACAGTTAGCTTAAACTGATGGTGTAATTCATGCCTTATCTGTTCTTGTGATTGATTTGTCACAAAGACTGAAGAAAGTCCTTAACTATTGGCTCAGGGGATTTTCTACATGAACTTGATAGCTGTTTCTCTAGGCTTCTGTAAGTTGCCACTATTGTGTTCGTTTCTTTTTGCTTACCAGGGCACGGACTTTTATATGTGTAAATGGAGCATCCTGAAAAATGGAAATGTCTTTCAAGGTGTAGTTTCTTGACTGTTCACTCTCACACTTGACTGATGGAGTCCTTTTCAGGTGTTGAGAGACCTGGAATGGATGGTAGGGGACAGGGATGCTGCTGTTGTATGATGAGCAGCTCTGTGAGAGAACAACAGTGTCAGAATACAAGAGAAATTCTTAATAGGCCTTGAGTGAAGAGTACCAGCAAAGCTAGAAGTAAGTGAATTGGCAAATCACATGGACTAACTATACCTTTACAGAAGAAGATATAGATAATTTGCATGTCTTGGAATTGTGGAGTAATGCTGTGTTTTAGGGTTACTGTGTAGTGCGGAGTAATGTTGTGTGTTATCAGCTCTGGAAAGGGAGTCAAGGGTGTACATCTAGAGCTCTTTCTGAGCACTGATTTCCACAGTGGAATACTGCTTTTCTTGTTAAGAGAATTTTCTGTCAGTAGCAAAAAAAAAAAAAAAAAACAACAAAACTTTCTTGGTAAAGATGCTCTTATTAAAAAACAAAAAGATGAAAGAAAAAAGGTAATGAGTTATGATTATTTTTTTCTAGCACTGGAAGTGATTCTGTGGTGTCGCAAGTGACGACTGGTTGGTTGTAGGCGCTGGCCACCAGAACATTTGATACCGCACGGCTGTGCGCATGGGTTTCTGTGGCTTTGGGACACGGTCCGGATTTGCCGAGGCTGGGCTGCGCAAAGCCCCGGCCCCACCCTTCCGGCCCGGCGGGGCGGTGCCAGCACTCGGCATGGCTACCCACATCAGCGCCAGCCCCGGAAGTCGCCCGCAGTGATGGGAAACGAGCGGGCTGGGAGCGTGAGGTGGGGGTGACCGGCGGGGGGATGCGGAGCGAACGCGCGGTGACAGACGTCGGGCGGGGCCAGGGCCCAGGCTGGCAGCAGAGCAGAGGCTCGAGAGCGTCGTCGGCCTCCCAAATGCCGCGCACTGGCGTGAGGGGACTCTGCCAGCAGAGGGCACTGTGGAGCAGCACTATACCGCGGTGACTGGGTGCTGTGTCTTTCCGCTCGGCCGGGTGTCGCTGGCGCGGGAGAAGACGTCCCGAAGCATGAGTCAAGGTGAAACAGACGGTAGTGTCCAACTCTTATTTTGTCTTCTTAGGGTCTTAACAGTCATGCGTGGATATTTGTAACCTCACTTCAGAATATGCGACGGGAGCACGCACCCCTTCAGTCACGACAAACAGCACTGTACGGCCCAAGACATAATGACCCGACTTCTGACCATGAGAGGTGCTGCTAAAAGCCTCACGAGATGGACCAGATACAGCCAGGCTTCGTGGCTGAGAAGCAGCTCTGTGTGCTCTAGAACACAGCGTCGTCTTGTTCTAGGAATAGAGACGAGCTGTGATGATACCGGTGCCGCTGTGGTGGATGATGCTGGCAACATTCTAGGAGAAGGACTGCACTGTCAGAAGGAAGTCCATTTACAGTAAGAATATACTTAACTCTGGGCCTTTGCCTTACCAATAATTCTAATGCATAGAAAAGTCCTGTGCAGAGAAGTTGGAAGCAGGTAGGTATAGAGATCTACCTTGGGCCGCAACGCATTATGTGTGAGAGAGTACTCTGGGTGAGGAAGGAAGTGCTGTGCTTCACAAGTTTCCTACAGTGCTCAGTTTCAAAGAGACTTGGATTGCTTGGATTAAAGACTAAGTCATTATTGCTGTTAAAAACACAGAATGTCACAATGTTTTTAAGGTAATATCAGTCACATACGAGCACTGGTGGCTAATAACATGAACTGGCATGTGAAGGTTTGTAAGTATTACATTACAGGCATTGTTTTGGACTAGCACCGGGATACATTACAGAGTTGTGCATACCAGAAAAAGAGCAAGTTACATCCTTTGCTGACCATCCAATGATAAGGAGGCTCTTTCAGTGTATAGATTCACATTACACTAACCAAGGCACTGGAGAACGTACTAAGGAAAAAGCAAGGTTGAGGGGTATTTAGAATTTATTTTGCTGATATTGTCACCTGTTATGCAATACAAATGTGTAATTCTTTGTTCTTACCAGAACAGGTGGAATAATTCCTGTGGTGGCACAGCAGCTTCACAGAGAAAACATTGAGCGAGTGGTCAAAGAGGCGCTTCAAGTCAGTGGAGTTTCCATACGTGAACTTGCAGCTGTGGCAACTACAGTAAAACCAGGACTTGCACTAAGCCTTGAAGTGGGTCTGCAGTACAGCTTAAACTTGGTGAACAAGTACCAGAAGTCATTCATACCCATCCATCACATGGAGGCACACGCACTCACCATAAGACTAACAAAGCAGGTGGAATTTCCCTTCTTGGTTCTTTTACTTTCAGGTGGCCATTGCCTCTTGGCAGTAGCACGGGGAGTTTCTGATTTCCTTCTGTTGGGTCAGTCCATAGATATAGCACCGGGTGACATGCTGGACAAGGTAAGATATCCTTACAGGAGTGAATCTAGTTTTGTTTCCTTTTTATTGCAGTTATACTATATAATGGTACCATCAGCTCAAAGACACTGCAATTTGGGCTTTACTTTATTACTTTGTCTCTGTTTTGACATGTCTTATTAAGAATCTATGCACATCATCAGTTGGAACAAGCAAATTAATGCTGTTTTTAGGAGATAGACAGCATAACCAAAACTGATGTTAGAAGCTTTGTTGATGCCTGTTTTACAAACAAGTTGTATGAATTTGAGAAGATTGCTGGTGATGTTGTAAAGGATGATATCAAATTTACATACTAAACCAATTTTTACCAGGCTTTCATAACCTGTTTTGTGGGTCACTGGGTACATTCTGTACAGTCAGTCACTTCCAGGTTTGTTCTCAAACACAAGCATAGTTTTCAGGTAGTATTTGTGCCTCAGTGAAAATTAAGTGGGGAAGTGAGTGGAGTCAGAATAGGGATTGTTCAAAGTTAAACCTAACTTTGTTCCTGTTTATCTGGCAGTACGGTATGGGAGTCTCTGTGTTTTCTATAGCATAAAAATTAGGTAATTAATGTTTCCTGTAAAATTCATTAATCCTCACATTTGCCCATGCTGTTTGGGAACTGTATTTCTAATTATTCCAAGGGAAAAAAATTTAGCTGTAGCTGGTATTGCTTGTCCTTACTGGGCTGTTACAACTCTGGTTGTAATTGCACATTGAAATGGATTGTGTGATATCTTAGTTTTCACTGCACTACTGTGGAGAAATTAAGTAAGGAGGAATTAGCTCTCTATTCAGAGTCTGTTGTTTATTATCTCCTTAGGTAGCAAGAAGACTTTCTTTAAGGAAGCACCCAGAGTGCCACAGCATGACTGGGGGGAAGGCGATAGAGCATTTGGCTCAGACTGGAAACTGGCAACAACACACATTCAGGCTTCCCATGCAACAGTATCGTAACTGTGATTTTTCTTTTTCTGGACTACAGACCCTTGTCAATAAAACCATTACACAAAAAGAAAAAGAAGAAGGTATTTTTAAGTAAAGTGAGCTATAAACTGTGGTTTTGGAGCTCTGTACTCAGGAAAGCCTATTTGATCGTATGTTTTTATAGGTATTCATGAAGGTGAGATCCTGTCATGTGTTAACAGCATTGCTGCTGCTGTACAGCATGCAGTGGCTGTTCACATTGTACAGCGGACGTATCGAGCCATGCTGTTCTGCATTAAAAATGGCCTGTTAGCATCAACAAATGCAACTTTGGTGGGCATATTTATTTTTTACCTTTTTATGTTTGACTGTGTAATATCATTTGAAGAGGCAGATGTCTTGTGGTACTTTATCCCTCACCAAGTAAAGATGTTACTGTGTATTACATTCGTTAAAATACCAGGATTAAAGTACTAGTCCTGTAAATATTTACAATAAAGTGTTTCATAGTTTGGTTTTAAGCTACAAAGAGATTTTCTTACCATCTAATTTCACCATCCATAACAATTCAGGCCACATAATTTGATCTTGTGCTCCCCAATACTTGACAGCTGCTCTGGCTGTAACATGCTCCCATTCAGGAATCTCTTTTAGCAACAATAAACTCATTCACCATACTGTATTTTGATACTTTCTAAACTTCAGGTGTGTTCTTTATTGCTGTTCATCTGATAACCTCTTGATAAACAGGATTTTGCTGCAGTGTGACACATCAGTACTTTTGAGTTACTATTTTTTTTTCTTTTTGAAACTGCTGTCAGGTTGTATCAGGAGGAGTTGCAAGTAATCAGTATATCCGAAATAGTCTACAAACCTTGGCAGATGCAAATGATTTTGCTTTGCTGTGTCCTCCTCCGAGGTTGTGCACTGATAATGGTGTTATGATTGCATGGTAAGAGTTGTTTCTCTTCACATGTTTCTGTAATCCTCTGTAAAAACCATCATAAGACTCAGACAAAGGACATAAACATGTTCAGTTAGTTACACTGTACAGCTTTACATAAGTGTTTTCTTCCTTAGGAATGGCATAGAAAGGTTACGTGCAGGACTGGGTGTTCTACGCTGTACTGATGGCATCCGCTATGAACCAAAGTAAGTGACTGAATTCATTCACAGTCACTCTTTCCTTGTTTAATGTAACAAATGAAAGTAGAAAATGTAGACTGAAAAGAGTAGCAGAAGCTGATGACAAGCATCTTTGCAGTGCAGATAAGCTTTAAAAGTTACCAGCGCTTTCTTTTCAATGTTGTTGTGAAGTAAAAATTATTATAGCTGGTAGCTATGTTTGCTTTGGCTCAGAAACTTAAATCACCATGCATTGTTAGCAGTTCTGTGTATCTGCCTATTGACCATTGTGGCATGGGAGAACAAGTTAAGCTGTAGTGTACTGCCCCAAGTTCCTGGTCACTGCACATATGGAGTGCTTCATGCAGTCAATGCATGGCCAAGCCCAGAGGGTTGAGTTGAATTGAATGAAATCAAGTTGGTGGCTGGCCACAACCTGTTCGCCCTGGCTCAGTGCTGTAGCCAGTCTTGTTTATCATCTTTATCGATGATCTGGATGAGGGGATTGAGGGCACCCTCAGTAAATTTGCAGATGACAGCAAACTGGGTGGATGTATCAGTTTGTTTGACGTTAGGAAAGCCCTGCAAAGGGACCTAGCCAGGTTGGATTGATGGGCCAAGGTCAGTTGCATGAGGTTTAGCGGTGACAAGTGCTGGGTTCCTACACTTTGGTCACAACACCAGGCAACACTGCACGCTTGGGAAGGAGTGACTGGAGAACTGCTCAGTGGAAAAGGACGTGGGGGTGTTGATTGGCAGTGACTGAACATGAGCCAGCAGTGTGGTCGGGTGGCCAAGAAGGCAAACAGCATCCTGGCATGCATCAGGAGTAGTGTGGCCAGCAGGATTAGAGAGGTGATTGCCTCCCTGTACTCCACACAAGGGAGGCTTTGTCTTAAGTAATTCAGTTCAGTTTTGGGCTTCTCAATATACAAAGTACATTGAGATGCTGGAACAGGTCCAAAGAAGAGTAACAAGGCTAGCAAAAGGCCTGGAAGATGGGTCTCAGGAGAAGCAGCTGAGGGAACTGAGGTTGTTCAGTGTAGAGAAAAGGAGGTTGAGACCTTACTACTCTACAGCTGCCTGAGAGGTGACAGTCAAGTCCCTTTTCCCAAGTCATTAATGATAGAACAGGAACAAACAGTGTCAAGACATCAGGAAAAACTTCACTGACAAAGTAGTCAGGGACTGGAACAGGCTGACCAGAGAAGTGGTGGAGTTGCCATTCCCTGGAGGGGTTTAAAAGACATGTAGATGTAGCACTTTGAAATACGATTTAGTGGCAGGGTGGTGTTGGGTTGATGGTTGGACTTGGTGATCCTGGAGGTTTCTTTCAATGGTAATGATTCTATGATGTGTCTTGGTGCAGCTTCAGGTGGACCAGTTTAATGGCCACACAGGTTTACAGCTCAAGTAATCTGCAAAAAACACCCTGCTTCTCAAGTCCATTGTAAAAAGGACCTGTGCATCTACATGTGTGAGATACAGTGATAATATCAGTTAACAAACACATCTTTTTATTTGTTTATAGAGCACCCCTTGGAATTGATATTTCAAAAAGAGTTGAGGAAGATTCCATCAAGCTGCCCAAGCTAAAAAAGAAGATATGATAGTTGGTAGCAACTTTGTTTACTGATAGTACTTGGTTTTCAAGTGGTGAGAGTCAACCTATAAATAGCTCTGTGGTGTGACCCACATTACTCCATTTACTGTTGCACAAATGTATTAGTTCTAGATAAAAATATGAAAGCGGCACTTTCTACGTCCTGTTAAGAAATGTAAACATGCACAAATGAACTGTCAGCACAGTGGAATTTCAGTGGCACCTGATTTGCTGCTGCCAGTTTGAGAAGCCTATTTTTACTGACAAAAAGTGCACCCTAGTGCTCAATAAAGCTAATCACAGCATTAAGTGAACTCTCAGTTGTATGGTGGGTTATTTGCCCTTTTTCACTGTCAGTGTGATACACTTTTACACAATTATTAATGGCAGCAACATCTAATGGAATACATGTTTTTAGTATCAAGAACCTCTTTGCTACTAGTCTTGTAATTGAAAGTTTATTTAAAATTGTCTCCCTTAAATATAAACAGGTAATTTGAACTTGTGAGAGAAGTTGCTTCCATTTTCTATGTTTTTGTGCTTGCATTATTGTTTTTCTAGTGCTTAACCTTCTTTCAAAAATGTCCTTTACTGGACAGAAGGCTGCCCTGTAATCACATTTTGTTACATTGCAGTTCTAGAGTCTCATTTGCATGGGATTTCAATGAAAGGTAACTAAACAGTATTATTAAATAGTTTAACTTCTTGATAAAGTTGTATTTGATGTAGTAAATTAAAGCCTCACATGTCTTAGGCTTTACCTAGCACTGTGCTTACAGCAGTGTGCTCATACATCTGCCCCCTCCTTCCACATGGATAAGACTTGAATTTGTGACAAACAGCTAAATGTTTTTTGCTCTCTAGTAAACATCAACCCTCATTCCAGTTTTCACATCTGTATTAAGGACTACCCTCTAGTATCTACATTACTTATTTTTCACCTCCAAATTCTATCACTGGAATGGGGTATTGTTCTCTGCATGGCACATACCTGTCAAACAACTGAGTGTTACACCCTCAAGCATGACAGGCAGCCTATGAGAAAACAGGAATTAAATGAATGTTGGGATGTTTTACATCAATACCTCACTGCTGGCATCAATGAAAGGACTGATAGAATTGCAGCTTCAGCCACAGATGCTGAAGTGTAATTCTGATTTCATTTCACATGTGGAGGTGCTCCGCCTCTTTGCAGACAGTGCTTGTATACACCATGGCAAATTAGTATCTCTGAGAAGCATCCCTTGGGGAATACTTTACACTGTCTCAGGTGACTCTGGTTTTGACTACTTTCTAGACTGCTCTCATACCATCCAGAAATGGCCCAAAGTAGGCTGCTTTTAGGGTAATGCTGTCCTTACTATTAAGGTGCACAGTTCAGTACTAGCAGCAGAATGTGCTCATCCGGGAAGTAAGTACTGAACACATTACTTACTGCTCTGTAAGAACTACTTGGATGACCAAGCAACCACCAGCTATTCGTGGAGCAAGCATATTTTTTCCTTACCACACAAACCCTGTCCTTGGTTAACATAAGCATCAGAGTTATAATTTTTTCAAGTAATGAAAGTGCAAGTATGATGCTTGGAGGGCAGGTCCCCAAGAAGAAATAAGGCCCAAGAACCTCAGCTTTTTTCAGCTTTAGCAACCCAAGCCAGCTGTTTCTCAGCACGTCCTCTGCACCTTCTCCTAAGGCACAGTTGCAAAACCAGCCCTGTCCTACAACAGAGGAAAATCTATTGTACACACTGATTTCGGTATATGTGTGAAAAAAACCAGACCAATCATTGCAAAAAATCTTCCAAGATCTACTGTATTTGCATACAGAACAAATGCAGCATCTCAAATGCAGCTTTATAATCAATCTACTGAAATTCTGAATCTATCCTCAGTCTGCTGCATGTGTCAGATGCTTTCTCACTGTTGTTGTCTAGTTTTGCAATCCGAGATCCAAACTGTACAGCCCTTTTGGGCAAAATGGCTGAGGCTGTAAGGCCCAGCTCCTTGGCTGCAAGGCGCAGAATCAATTTCTCACCGATTCCTCGAGGTAAAGTCAAGTCAGCTTTTTCTGAGACTGGCAGAGAATTGAGGAATGAAACAACATCTTCATCAAGAAAAGGAAACCTGAAAGGAAGACATAGACAGGGAAGCACCCTTTAAAAACATCATATAAATAGTCCTAGTTTTCCCCTCTACCATATGCAGAGACTACAGTCTGTGTCAATTCCCAGCTATAGATGTACATTAAATGTTAGCATTACAGTAATGACAGGTAAGTCTCCAAAGCATTTACACTGTCTGTGAGAAAGAAAACATAATACAAACTCAGAAAACCTGCAAGTTTTCTAAAGACAACAAAGAAAAGTATACCAGCATGCATCAGACATGCTGTTTTTATAAAAGACAGAAACAATGAGGAAAATCAGAACATTGGAAAAAAAATGGAAAAAGATGGCAAATTTTTCAGTCACACTTCTCAAGATAACTTGTATTTAAAAATACTGTATGAAGTCACGCTGTAACTTCAACACTGTAACATAACAAATTCTGACATTCCAGATTCCAGGCATTAATATCTAATCACAGCCATGATTAACAGCATTCACTCATCCACTGCTGCAACTGCTTTTTTGCTAAGCTGACAGCGTGATTTGGAGTAACACTGGCACAAAGATCACACAAGAACCTTTTTCTTGCACCTGAGCAGCCTCTGCTACTGGACAACAGCTAAAGCACATTATGGAAACTGGTAGTAGCATGGGGAAAAACACAAATAAAACAATTCTTTAACTATGCTGATTTAACAGCCAGAAAGTGCCAGTAGACATGGATAATCATAGAATCATTAGAGATCAGAAGGGACCTCAAAAGATCATCTAGTCTAATCCCCCTGCCACTACAGGATCACCTAGACCATGGCTTTACTAAACAGATGGCAGTATGTGGCTTACATGTTACACTGTCATTATCCAAACGCAGAAGACTGTTCCTCTTAAAATGGGTAAATCAACAAGATTTTGCCTATTTCAACATCTGTAACTGCTTCTTGAAGCTTCTGGATGAAATCCAGTGTTCCAACTGCTAGATTTCCTTAAGTAACTCTTCATTATCATTACACATGACTTTTTAAAAAGCAAACAGAAACCAACATAGTACATACACACTAATGAATCTGCAACAGAACTTAAGAAACTGTAAAATACACAGAAGTTTCAATTAAGCTGCTACTGGAATGTTAAAAAAAGAATCTAACTTGCAAAACCAGCTTTGCACCATGTTAAAATTATACCTGGCTTCTTTTCCATGATCACCAATAATTCTGTCATCTCTGCCAAGATTTCTTGAAGAAATGCGATTTAACTCCATTTCAAGTTCTTTATTCAGGCCCTCTAAACCGTATTTTTTGAAGCAAACACGGTGTCGAGAATATCCAGCAAGCTGCTCATCTGCCCCAATTCCTGTCAGCACGACCTAAAAAAACCAGAAGCAATCTCTCTTACACACATTAAACATTTAACTACATCTTAAGGAAAACAATACACCCTCCTAAACACATCATGATGGAGTGTGCCTTACACATTCACAAAGCCTCAAACAGTTCCAAGACACCAAGAGAGGTTTACAATCAGATCTGCTTTACAAACCACTGAATCACAGAATGTTAGGGAGTGGAAGGGACCTCAAAAGATCATCTGGTCCAATCTCCCTGCCAGAGCAGGGTCATCCTAGACCAAATTGCACAGGAATATGTCAGGCGGGTTTTAAATGTCTCTGGAGACGGAGACTCCACAACCTCCCTGGGCAGCCTGTTCCAGTGGTCCGTCACCTTTACTGTGAAAAAGTTTCTTCTCTTATTTATGTGGAACCTCCTATGTTCCAGCTTACACTCATTGACCCTTGTCCTATCATTGGACAACACTGAGAAGAGCCTGGCTCCTTCCTCCTAGCACCCACCTTTTCTATATTTATCAACATTAATGAGGTCACCCCTCAATCTCCTTTTTTCCAAGCTAAAGAGACCCAACTGCTTCAGCCTTTCCTCATCAGGGACGTGTTCCACTGCATATCTTGGTGGCTCTGTGCTGGACTCTCAAGCAGTTCTGTGCCCTTCTTAAACTGAGGGGCCCAGAACTGGACACAGTATTCCAGATGTAGTCTCACCAGGACAGAGGGGAAAAACCCCATTTCTACTGATGCAAAGAAAACCAAGCCATACTGATGTCGCATGCATCACAAATACATCAGAATCTTTGAAAAATGACTGTGCAAGTTTTTAATAAACGGCATTTGTTAAATCCCAGCCTTAAAAAAAAAAACAGTTGCCAAGGATGATGTAGTAAGTACACTATAGGTTATTAATTAAATGTGTACTGTTTTGTTAACAAATGCATTACATTAAGTAAAAATGTCTCACATTCTTTTATCTACTCAGTAACAACATAAAATATTGTAAGAAAAAAAACACTGCTACATCTGGTCCCTTAGGGGCCTCAAGCAGCAAGTCACTCACTACACATGTGGAAGTCTCTTAACATAAGCAGTCAAGTGTGGGTTTAGTAATTTGACACCAGCTAGCAATCGACTGATTTTTTACCTGCACACAGCAGTAACCGATGGGAAACTAACATCTTCATTTACTTTTAAACTCCTGACCCATTTCAACATGTTCTATACCTAAGATGAATTTGTTTTGCAACATGAGACTCACATCCTTAAGTAGATCAGTCACCTAAATTGTCTGTGTTCTACAGTAGTCCTTATGCAACTATTATGTTTGTTGAGCTTTGTGTTTTTAAGATCTAGCTATTAGTATAAAAATAACAATAGCCTCAGAAAGCAAAAGGCAGTAGTGGACTGCAAGCTTCTTAAATTAAAGTTTACAGTTTAAATCTGGGAAATGAGAAGAATAAAATTCCCAAGAAAATAATCTACTTAATGAAAAGGGTTTATTTAATACTACAAACATGAAAAAGAAGTCAAAAAAACCCCAACTAGTTATAGTTCTGCCATAAAATTTAATAACAAAAAAAAATCCTAGTCATCTTTTCTGCCATTATCTGCTATTTTAAATCACATAAATAGCATGTCTCAGTAAGAAGCTAGTAATTTTACTGGAGTCAAGATCCTGCCATAAAATACCATTACTTAGTAATTCATAAACATTTGTCTCTTAAATTTGTTAAGCTATTCAGTTTGGAATGAATAGCTGTTACCCACTACTGGAACTGAAGCACTGAACATAATAGATGATGAGTTGTTCCAGTTTTTCCTAATCAAATTGTTGCTTATTTGAGCTCAGTGAAAAGCCATACACATTACATGTCTATAGAACTAAATGCAGTTTTTAACTTCAAAGCTATACAAATACTGTAATTACAGAATTATTCTACATCCTGCAACTGCATTTCATTAAACTTATGAATACTGAAGACCTCTCAAACTCCTGCAGCAGTAGAACTGTTTTTGCATTCACAGGTCAATCATAAGGTAGGAAAGAAACCAAAAAAGCCTCAGTACCTTTGCAGGACTTTTATATTGTTTGAGTTCTCCTTGGTTACTAATGAAACCCTCCCCTCTGGAAGCAAACCAAATTGCACAGCCGATGCTGTCATCCAAGACAGTATCCAGTGGATAAATTAAGTGATTAATGCATCGTTGTCTCATTGTTTTCAGTTCCTCTAGCGTAACATTTATTTCCACAAAGTTCCAGATTCTTGAAGGGTTAATGGCTTCCAATTCTTTCAGTCCTGCCCTACCAGTGATTCTGTCAGGAACATCAAAGCAAGCTACATCAAGACCAGTTTCAGCATCGAGATCTTGATGACTTTCCTGAGAACAAAGCGAATCAAGCTGCACTTCCTGGCTGGTAGGGTTCTTGGCAGCAGTCTTTTGCTTCGCATGTTTTCTTAGCATGAAAGCTACATTGAGAAGATCAATTGGTTCTCCTAAAGGCACATGTTTATCAGCAAGAGTTGCAACAACCATAGAATCAACACCACCAGAGAAGAGGACTGCAACATGTGCTTTCCTATTAGGCATGCCTGTTTTCTGTTCTTCATCTCTAAAGAGAGATAAAACCCGTCTATGCACCGCTTCATCTAAAACATCAATGAACTGATGGACTAATTTTTTCTTGTGTTCCTCCATAAGAAATCGTTGAAGGGTTTCCAGAGAAATCACAGGGGTAACGTTGTTAATATTAATGCTTGAACATTCACCTGAAGCTTCAGAAATTGTTTTATTTAAGGGAATAACTGGTGCATTGAGACATAGTTTTGATTCATTTATCACAAGAGGTATATGGCTCGGTAAGTCTTTTGAAACTTGGTCCAGAACATTAGTGAACATTTCTTCTACTGCTTTCTCTGTGCAACAGTACTTCCATGGAAACAATGTTAAAGACAAAGACTTAGCTATTGCACATGCTTTGAGATCAATTTTGAAAATTCCAGATGCTGGGACTTCTTGCCATTGGTTACTTGATTCAGAATGAAAACTTACAGATGAGACACAGAAAGCACTGCCAAGCTCATCACTGAATTGCCAAAGCAAACTACGACGACCAAAATAATCTCTACCAAACCATAAACTATGTCTAGAGGCTTGATAGTAAATAAAAGACCAAGGACCTCGAAGTGATGAGAAGAGGGACAAAATGTCTGCTTCCCTACTGCATAATGCAAGGTGACGAAACATTACTTCAGTGTCATTCTCTACATCTCCTACGTGTATTCCAGTGAAAACTTCTCCATTCCAAAGGAAAATATTGTTCGTGGCATCTCTCAGAGGCTGAGGAGTCACTGGTCCTCTCAAACGAAGTACATGACCAGAAAACAGACACTCATAAGAGTGATCACGCACAGTTCTCATCAAGTGTTGGCTACTGTCTGGACCTCTTCTTTTAAGATAGCAGAGTAAGCCGTCATTAAGGAAATCATGAACAGTGTATTGGCTACACAAAGTGACAACACAACAAATACCACACATTGTGACTCAGAAGTCAGACTACTTCTTCATTTTAGTCTTTTCAGAATTTTCCATCTCCTGATGTGCCTTCTTTAATTCATGCAACGTATCTGTTTAAGAGAAAAACACATGAATAATCAGTTTCATAAACCCATGAGACTAAGTGAGCATATGAGTTAAGAGATGTGAGTAACTCCAGTCACTTGAACAAGAGACGAAAAGCAAACACTAAGAGTGCCTTGTTTGGGTAACATGAACACTATAGCTCACTGTAGCTTATTCCTCTTTAATTATACAAAGATCTTTAATTTTTTCTCCCAAAAAAAGCCACATAACAAGTATAATAACTGGGGGAATAGCCAACTGTTGCCTATATGGCAATATGTATTCATATATATATATGGAAAGAATATTAAAGCAACAATTGTTCATTGCAGAAAGGTCACTTATACTTTTAGATTTACATGTTTATAACACATCTCCAATCAGATCTCCTTATCATTCTTCCTTCCATCTTCATAACAACAGACATACATTCATTCAACAACTTAAAAGACCTGTAGCTTAACCGCCAGTTTGACTTGTTACTGTCAATTGCATAAGAGTTTTGGTTGGAGGAGACCTTTAAGTCCAACTTTTTCCTAACCCTAAGGACCCTTCTGCACTGCAGACATTCTCCCTCTTCCTACATGATCAGCATTGCTCTTTTATCACACCCATGAATCAAGTGGAGGTACTTTCACACCTCTCTTATTCACAAAAGGCTGCACGCTTCACAAAAGGATGCATGCTTCATCCTCCTTGTATTTGATATATACTTGCCAGTTTTACATTGTAATGCACCTTTGAAATCATTATCAGCTGCAACAACAGCTTTTAAGTACTTAACTATTGGATTAATTTCTCACTGCAAACTTACTTTTGCATTGAGATAGCGTTTCTGTTCGGTCTACAAGGAAGAATATGTTGCTGTTGGGTTGCTGCCTATAAACTTTCTGTAAAATAAAAACAATGCTGCATTAAGTCAAAGCAACAGACTTTAGGAACCATAATGTAACAGAAGCTGATGTAGGTCATCTGACATATCCTTTCACTTTCAGACCAGAAGGTTAAGCTCTGCCTTGACACTACCAACAAACTAATGTTGTACCATCAAAACCATTTCATAAATCAACCCATGAAACCATTTCATAAATCAACCCATGAAACCATTTCATAAATCAACCCATGAAACCATTTCATAAATCAACCCATGATTAGTCTTCATTTCTCTTTTCCTTATAAATAAGTAATCATGTTCTATTTGGAAACACTTACATATGAAAAAACTCTATGAAATCTTCCAATCAACTCAAATACATAATAAAATTACAGAGCTACAATATAAAAAGACAAAAAAACCCAAAAACAAACCAACAACTTACTTGGTTACATTGCACCAGTGTGCATAATATAATTTGGAGGACTAGATACTCTTAAGAACAGTAGACCACATACATTTTAATTTAAAAGATAATGCTTTGATTTTGTTTCCCATCTTGCCTCTATGCTTATTTCTCTGATGCTAAATAATCAAAAGTATAATTTGTAAACAGTTACCCGGTTCTTCTTCAAATTAGAAAGCTCATCAATTGCAATCTTCTGCTCTTTAATCTGAAAGGCAAAAGATGCACGTAGTTATTCCAAACAAACTGCTGTACTGTAATCAGGATCACAAACATGCTTACTGGCACGTTACATGCTATCAGGATAGCTACATGCATCTACAGTTGCTGTTCTCTGAACGGACCACTGAGGACAAAGTGGAAGTAGATATGAAAATGAAATACTTAAAATGACCACTCTAGAAACAGTTTATGTTGCATGAACTGATACTTTCCTGCCCTCAAAAGCAATTGCTACTGGGAAGCCAGGGCACCTGGCTATTTATAACCAGAAACCACATTTTTCCCTTAAAAGAAAACACACTCAACTAGTAAGACACCAAGCAACTTTAAAAAACAAAGTCTAGTGTAAGATCTATAATAATCACAGCTATTCTCCAGATTCAAATTTAAACCAATAAAAGCCAGAAAGTCTCCAAATCTGTATTAAGACCTTCAGAACCCTTTCTACTGCTCTGCCGTTTTGCACAAGCTTCCTTAGTGGGATTTACCACTGTGTCCCACTACATCGACAAAGGTGGCACTTTTTCTTTACGGTGACAGCTGTGAACACTGAAGTGAAATCAAAAAAGGCCAAAAATTAGCACAAAGCCTTGTCAGGTGGTACTAAATGCTTTTTGGTATTATAAATTATGGCCTGGAAAGCTGCCACTGAGCTTATTACCAAGCTAAACGTGACAAACGGAACTGACAGCTTTTCCAGCTGCTACATCAGTGTCTTCTACTCACAACTCCAACAGACAAAGCAGCAGTGGCATCTTCTGCTACTTCAGTACGACAGAAATGACAACCCACAGCAGCGTTTTGTCCCAGCTTCTCAGGCAACAGCTACAAGTAACAGTGTCGGTACACGGCCATAGGAAAATGATGGAAATCTATTCCCAGGACTTCAGAGATTTCATATCAGAGCCACAGCATCACGGGAAACGGAGCAAGCTGAGGAGCGGAGGACTCTGCGGCTCGAATCCCTCGGGACGTTTCGAGCGGGCGCGGACGAGCTAGGGAAACCCTCACAGCAACTCAACCGCGTTCCAAGCCGAACCAGAAGCAGTTAGAGCCCAAGCCCCCGTGTGACAGAAGAGCTCAGAGTGCTAGCTGCTCTCACCACCGGCACCTCCCGCGCCCCGCGGCAAAGACCCCGTACTACAGCAGCTCCAGCTCCCTCTCGGGACTCGGGTTTCAGGCTCTACGGGGCCGCCCTTAATGCCCGCCAGTCGACCCCGCCACCCTCACGCACCCTTCTGTCCAGCTGCTCCTTCTGGCGCTTCTCCTCCTCTTCGTTCCGCTGCGCGTGAACCGACATCTCCGCAGGCCCCTTGGGCACCACGCGGGTGCGGCGGTGATGACAGCACGCACGCGCAAGTAGCCTAACAACTGCGCACGCGTGAACCGCTAGGCGCCAGCGAGCAGCGCGCGGGGAGGGGCTGTCGCGTGAGGGACGGTTACTGTGGCGTCGGCTGTGAAGGCGGCTGCTGGTACCGGGGAGCGGTATGCTTCCTTCATTCCGCTGTTACCCGCCAGCTGTCACTGCTCAGCCCCGTGAAGGAGCTCCCGGGAAGTGGTGCTGAGCCGCCGCCGTGCCCACGAAGGCATTGGCAAGCCAACGTGAAAACTCCGACTGGAGCGAGGGCTGGGGAGTCGCCCCGGGGAGGAAAAACAAATCCAAAACACCGCAAAACACACCCGAAACAACCCCAAGTAGAAAAAAAAATCCCCCAAAAGTGGGTGCCTGGAGCTCTCTGGTGTGGTGGTAACCCTGGAGCAGCGTCGGGCGGCTTGCCCAAAATAGAATATTCCTGAAGAGATACGAATTACGTTTACGCACAATAAGGTAGTATTTTCTTAGACGGGAGGAAAAAGTTCTTTAATCTGAGGGTGGAGGATGGGAATCCCTGGAACAGGCTGGGGGTTTCCACCACCTTGGCTATTCAGGGTCAGGCTGAATGGGGCTCTGGGTAGTCTGTTCTGGTGAGTGATGGCCCTGCTACTTGCAGGGGAGTTGGACTAGGTGCTCTTTGGAGGTCCCCTGTAACCCAATGCATTCTATGATTTTGCTTTGGTAGGATGGTCTTAATGTTTCTCTGTCTCTTCCATTCTGCTGGAGGTGTATCACAGTGATACACGTACTCCTGTCCACACAGATGCCCCAGGGAAGAAGCTGTTTAAAAGGGGAATGATAGCACAAGGACAGATAATCTTACTGTGATGTGCTATCATAAATAAATATAGGCTGACAAATGATGAAAGGAGCTAATTGCTGTGACAAGAAGGCTTTGAAAATGTCTTCCAGAAAAAAGCAAAATTTAAGAGTTTTAATAACATATGAAAGGAATAGCATGCATTAATTGATGAATCACCTGTGGATCTTAGGAAACTGGAAGTCTGATGTTTTTTATGGAAAATGTGGATATTTTATGGACATTAATATGTGGATTCCAATGAGGAGTTCGGATAGGATTTTATCAATGTGGTTGATGTAGGAAGGTTTTTTTCATCTCATGTCTGTTTTTATAATAAAATACAGACTCTATAGACTGTAGTCCCTCCATGCTTACAGACTGCTACCAAAAGCTAAGTTGGGATAGAAACCTTATAAAATCCTATGAGACCTTGCACTGCAAATACTATGCAAATCTTCCTGTATTATTTTAAATACTTATTACTTTATTAAGTGATGTTGACTTTTGTTGTTTTGCTATTTGTGGCTCAGATAATCACACGTTGTGTATTTTGATGATATTTAGATCTCGAGAGCAAGATTGCACCTTGTTTCAGTGTTATCTGTCTTCATTGGAATGTTCATGGTGTTGATTGGAATTTTTGGCATTGGTATAAGGAGAATAAAGATTTTAGCTCCTAGAAGGTGCATAAAAAAAAGCCAGTTTGGTTGTAAGAATGGTTAACAATTCAGGAACGTGCAGATATTATGCTTATTGGCCTTTAACAGTAAGAGAAACTGAGGTTACAGTTTCATAAAAGGTCAGTCATAGTGTTGCCTCCACAGAATCACAGAATTATTGAGGCTGGAAGAGACCTCTGAGATCATCAAGCCCAGTTTATGACCTAACATCACCATATCAGCTAGAACATGGCACTAAGTGCCACATCCAGGCTGTCCTTAAACACACTTCAACCACACATTGGTGTGTTCACCCTGTGTCATCATGGCTGTCTGTGGGATAGTATGGTGAGACAGGTTAGGTAGCTGATCCAGCCTCTGCCATGTACCAGTGCTTAGGGGATTCTTGCAGTGCCATAGCAGATTAACTGGAGTTTCTGGGAAACTGTCATCTAGGAGTTGGAGAGGTTGTGATGCTTGTTGTTCAAGTTGTAGACAAAATGCACATACCTGGGTCACACACCAGTTTTGATGATATTGCGTAGTGTGCTTTGTAGTTTGTCACTCTTGTTCTGTAATCTGTGTAATCTGAAGACCTCCCAACCCTCTGCTACCTAAGTATTTTATTTCCTGTTGGTATCTTACAAAGGTTGATGATCAAGTAGTCAAAGTATAATGTCTGTACTGATGATCCTTTTCATGTTCAGTAATAAATACGGTTAATGTTTACTAATCAAAAACCCATCACTCTGTTTCATCAGTTGATTCATAAGAGTGATGATAATAGCCTTGAAGCAGGGCTTCTGTAGTTCTAGTATTCGCAGTGTGCTCACAATGTTCTTCAGGAGAGGTGGTGAGGTGACCCAGGAGCTGATCTGGCTAACAGCTAAGTCTAGGGGAAACGTATTTCAGTGATACATCTCTAGTTAATGTGCTTGTGACTCTGCACTTCTCTTGTGTCAGCTCTGGTGCTCTTAACTATTTCCAGACAGCTATTTTGAGTAAGTTGTTAATGCCTGACAGAAAATAAAGTATCGAGGAATATTTCAGTCTTTTAATGATCTTACCTCTTCAGCATCTGGGATCTTCAAGAATAGACCAAATAACACAAACTACCCAAAAAGCAATTTAAACAGTTATGAAGCAGGCAGTAATTACTGATGCCATAAAATATTTGAAGTTACCGTCACATGTTAGCAGACACATAACCAGAAAGGTGTCTTCAAATAACTGAGCTCAGCTGCTGGCAGACTGTTCTTAGAAGCATGCTGAAAATGTTAGGGTGTTCTTCTGAAAACTGCTGTTGATCTTGAAGGCCTTCCTTCACGATATTGGCGGTACATTTTGATGATTTTACACAGAGATCTAGGCTAGCGTGAATAATGCCTTTGGGGCTTATCAGTGCCAAATTTCCATGCTTTACCGTGGGCTGGAAATCCGCGTCTACTCTGTTCTGTATCTATACTGATGCTTGGTAACATATGAAACCATGATAACTTGATTTTGGATTCAAACTTGAGTAATTTACTAGGTTCAGTTTGGAGTATAGTGTCCTGCTTTAGAAGAGCCACTGGCAAGGGTCCTTGTGACTAAACAGTACCGATTGTAGTTCTGTATTTGGCCACAAGAGAGCAAGATGAAACTGTGCTGGCTGCTTGGTGAATCCAGAGATAGTCAAAGGAAGGCTGCAGCTTGGGATATTAGACAGGCAGATGAGGTCTCTAAAGGAGGGGTCAAAGGGTATTTGTATTTATGTGGCTTGTTAGGTTGTTGTTTTTTTTTCCTTGGGACATTCTTAGTTCTGATCCTGTGTTGTTCTGTATTCACACATTGTAACATCAGAATCCATGTAAATAAGTTCTGAGATACTGTAGCTATCTCTGCATTAACTTCTCAGTTGCACCTATATGTAGTAATTTACTAACTCATACCAGTCTAAGAAAATTATGATTGTTGAAATTACTTTTATTTGTTCTATGGTAATCCTAAATTTTTTGAAATACTAGTTTTTGAAGGGGTCTGAATGTATGCTAGCAGTGCGCTTGGTAGGTAGATCTTGAAGGTCTTTTTTAACTTGAACAATTCTGATTACCATGTAACATAATGATTACTATGTAAAGTAGTGGTTTATTTCATTACTTTTAGTATCTGGATTATCAGTTGCACTAGACACCTGGCAAACCATCTCTTTAATCAATTCTGCTTTAGAAGTTCTATCACTGTTAAAGGAATGAGAGCCCCAGCACTTTTATGAACTTGAAGTACAGTATTTTTTTTCAGTATTTTCTTCTGATGTACTAAAGCTACCTAAGAACTCATTTGCATAAGACTTATGCATAGGTCTGATGCTTAAAATTCTTTATTTTGTAACTAAAAACAGATTTTTGTCATTGTCACATTGAAGATTTTAGAGGTGCTCTGTAGCTGAGAACCTGTGTGGCATCAGCTATCATTAGCTTTTAATATTTGACTGCATTCCATAAAGCTTCTAAAAGTGCTGGACAAAGCAGCTTGTTTATGAAATAATCCCATTCATAATATTTTGTCTGATTTGTTAGAATCTCTAAGGAATACAAAGGACTTTTTTCAGATCGTACATTGTTGTAGTTGAGAACATATTTGACCTCTAAATTTCATAAACCTCCTTTCATTAGTACATAATACCTTGTTGTGCACTTTGTCTGAAGTTGAAAAGAATGTTGAGAAGTTAATATGAATGGTAGTTTGGTTTAGAAAGTAAATAAAATTGTTCTAGTCTCTTATTTAGGAGCTCTCTTTTGTTAGAGAGTTCATAACCTGGCATGGCAGTTTCTCGCATGCTTTGAATAACCAACATACAAGTTTTCTCTAGTAACAGTCTAGTTTGAATACAGGATCAATCTTACAAATAGACATTTTGAGCAGTGAATGTTCAGATATCTTTAAAAAATTAATCAAGTACTCTGTCTTACAACAATATATGTTTTGTTTGCAGTATGAAGCTGGAAGTCTGGTTGCTGGTAGCTCTTCTGTTGATGTCCCTAAGGAGTAGGGGTGGCTTAGCACTGCTCACGAACACCAGATGGACCTATGCTTCATTTGCGTTACCTTGGATTGGGACATCCTGATGCAAAATCATATCAGTGCTAATATTTCTTTCCAATGAGAAAAGGAAAAGGGGACTGCACCAAATAGACTCCTAGTGAAGAATCATCCTACCCAGTAAGTCTGCAAACCTTTCGCAAGCTGAGCTGGGAAGTCTGAAGAAGTCTACAGGGATGAATTATCCCTGTGCTTGCTGCTATTTCCTGTTGGAAGTGACAGTAAGTACTGCATTATTACTAATGATACTTTCTTCCAGATAAAATACAGAGATTAAATAGCTTTGAAAGGACATGCAGGCCTGAGCAGGATAGGCTGAAGATGCAAAAGCAGCAGATGGTTTGTGTTACTTCTGTGTGGGTCCCTTAGAATCAGGGACTTGGTCTTTTTAGCTGCGATAGATTGCAATCCCAGAAAGCACATTCTCAAAGACGCAAAATGGACCTGCCTTATTGCAAGCGTAGGCAGACCAGAATATATGTCTGAGTAGACTGAAGCAAGAGGGAAATGCCAAATGCATTTGCAAGGCTCTCTGAGGCAAGAGTGACAATAAAGCTGTTTGTACAGACAAGTCAGTTTAGGATCTTACCTACATTGATTTATTAATTGTGTTGCTCTCATGTGATTTTTGTCCCTTTGGTCTCATTGCTCTAGACATTTAGATTTGGTGCATGCTAGTGAGCAAATATAGCTGCTTGGACACCAAGGGGAGAGCAAATGTAGTTTCTCCAGGTTTGGAGAGGGATGTTGCTTGAAAGGAAATTAAAAAATTAAAAATTAATTAAAAATTATAATGTGCCAGAAGCCATGTTACCAGACAGTCTGTTTGGCTTCACTTGTTTGTATTATTCGTGTACTTTATACTTTGTATCTTAGACTATGCTGAGGGCTTCCCATTTATCCATGGACCTTATTCTCCTCTAGGCTTTTTTTTCTTTACTTGAAGGTTTGGTACAAATCAGACTGCACACTTGGCAAAACAGCCTGGCATCCAAACAATTGAAGTGTTATCAGAGCTTTCAGACTTAAGGTTATACTTTTTCACCATCGTTTCATCATTAATATGATGAAATTCAGTGCTCTGAATGCTTCAGGTATTCATATAACTCAAAATGCCTGAGTGAGATAGATAAATACAGTGAGGAGAACTAAGCTGAAGTTGTGTGACTTGGCAGAATGAGAAATACAACTTTGAGGTCTGGCTTTTCTTCACATTTTTTTCTTCACTACCCTCATGAGAAATGCTATCACTGATCCTATTTTTACCACAATTTTTGGAGTAATTAAAGCTGTTACAATTAGGGAAGAAGGGGGTGTAGTTATACAAAAGAACTATAACTACTGTGAGGTCTAAGAACCTCAACTTGTAGATAGTATAATAGCTCTCAGAACATTTCTGTCTCTTCTAGGGCAAAACCACTAGAAGCTAAGAAATCAGCAGTGTCAGTGTTGACGGGTAGTAGGTAGGCAACTTTGAATGCTAATAATGTTATCTGTAGCTGATACACTTACTTGTATTGCAGTAATATTGACTGTATTTCTAGTATTCACAGTACTAATTAATTAAATATTTCATCATTTGGAGGCAGAATAACCACAAAAGAGGGAGAGGCATAATACCTGGAATGTATATGGAACTGCTCGCTATTTAGCAAAACACTGACCATGACTCAGAATTTCACAGCAGTTTAGAATCATAGAATCATTAAGGTTGGAAAAGACCTCTAAAGTCATGAAGTAGTACTGTTATCCAATCCAATATTATCATGCCCTCTAAAACATGTTTCCAAGTGCCACATCTACATGTTTTTTCAACATCTTCAGGGATGGTGACTTCACAGCTTCCCTGAGTGGCCTGTTCCAATGCTTGTCTACTGTCAGTAAAGAAATCTGTAAACCTCCTCTGGCACAATTTGAGGTCATTTTCTCTCATCCTAATTAGGTAATAAAAAGCTTAGAAAAGCTCTTTCTAGCAGTGACATATGTGGGTACATGTGAGAAAAAGCACACCATTTTGCAACATTGAATATTCAAGTTACATATCATCTTTATAATTATTCCAACATTTCTTTCTGAAATCGAGACAGTAAGGCATCTGTCTGGAAAAAAAAGACAACCCAAAAACTAACATCAGATATCTGTACGTTAAAAACTTTAGCCTACACACGTTGTAAGTCAGTTAATGCTTTTAGAACGAAATTTCAGAACCTTGTACAAAGAATATGAGATGACCAGAGATGGAAGTGGTGACCTAAGTGGAAATCAGGGATAAGAATACTGAATGTAGAATAAACAGCTTTCAGTCAAAATAGGTCGAGGTGACAGTAGTGTCAGTATGGGTTTACATAGGCATAAAGGAGGGAAATTTAGAGTGGCCCAGCTGTAGTCCTTTCTCAGTAGAACTGTGTGCAAAATGAGCAAGATATGACTATATCTGATTCTCTCCAGACCAGAATAAAAAAGAGACATGACAATTAATTGTGATGAAGGAATATATGTTTTGTGATTTATTCCAGTCTAAAAGAATGACAATTTTATCAAAAGGTGGGAAACTGGCAACTGTTTCCCATCCTCAATGAAGTGTTGAAAAATTATTATCAGGGAGATAATGAATTTCAATCATTGATATAGAGGCTGCAAATAGGTTCTTCACAAATGTGGTAGATTTTTCTGGTGTGGACTGTGTGTATGTCATATGGGTATGGCTATTCCTTGTAATCATAGAAACATTAGGGATCAGAAGGGACCTTGAAAGATCATCTAGTCCAACCCCCCTGCCACAGCAGGACCACTTAGACCAAGTTGCACAAGAACAGATCCAGGCGAGTCTTGAACGTCTCCAGAGGAGACTCCACAACCCCTCTGTGCAGCCTGTTCCAATGTTCCATTACCCTCACTGTGAAGAAGTTTCTTCTAATATTTATATGGAAACTCCTGTGTTACAACTTGCACCCATTGCCCCTTGTCCTATTACCAGATGACCTTGAGAAGAGCCTGGCTCCATCCTCTTGACACCTACCCCTCACATATTTATAGACATGAATGAGGTCACCCCTCAGCCTCCTCTTCTTCAAGCTAAAGAGACCCTGCTCCCTCATAAGGGCCTTATGAGCCCTCCTCATAATGGAGGTGTTCTACTTCCTTCATCATTTTTGTTGCTCTATACTGGACAGCCTCTAGCAGCTGTGTGTCCATCTTGAACTGAAGAGCCCAGAACTGGACACAATACTCCAGATATGGTCTCACCAGGGCAGAGTAGAGGGGGAGAAGAACCTCCCTCGATCTGCTATCCAGTCTCCTTCTGATCACACACACACACACACACACCCCCGCCCCCCCGGATGCTGTTTGCCCTCTTGGCCACAAGAGCACATTGCTGGCTCATAGTCATCCTGCTGTACACTAGGACCCCCAGGTTCCTTTCTCCTACACTGCTGTCCAACAGGTCAGACCCCGACCTATCCTGGTACCTGGGATTGTTCTTGCCCAGATGCAAGACTCTACATTTACCATTGTTCTAGTGCACCAATAGTGATCACTAACGTTATGGCAATCATGTATGTCTGTACACTTATGTGAATTACAGGACCAAATCGGTACAATGAAAACTGTACTGCTTTTGATATATGACAGTCTATAACAGGGTGGAAAAAAGTAAGAACACAACACACAAATGGCTGCATGGAATCCAATCAAAGGTCTGTCTAGCTCTATATGTAGTCTGTCTCCATCTGTATTTGAGAAATGAAGCCCACAAAAGAACATGCAAAGAAGCATAAAAAGGGGAAAGCAATCTATTTCAAATACTGATTACACTAAAAAAGGTGATGTGGCAGAGGTTATTTGCTTTTTTGAAATCATACTGCCTTCTCGACCAAGATGAGATGAGTTTGTCACCTACTGTTTGCTGATCAAGGAGATGTATAGAGAACTCTACTTAACACAGAAGAGAAAGAAAGCTCAGTGTGTAACAAATTCTCTTGGTGACTTACTTCTGTTGTTACAGGTGGACAGGCAAGCATTTTAAAGGAAATAAATGTTTATTTGTTTTTTTTAACTCATTAGGCTGAGAGAGCTAGTTTTCTAGCACAAATGTGAGGTAAAAAGCAAGATGTTTTCTATCACTAACAGTGTTCAAAAGAAGCTGTATTGCAATAATAATGTGTTTGTAGTATGTGGAAAGTAATAAGTGGTAAGATACTAAACCCCAACATGGCTTTTGGTGACCATTTTAATTTGCACACAACATTGGTTGAATAGAGGACTGTGGTAGGTGGATCTGGCCTGTTTTCACTGTTCATCTCAATGTCAGGATTAGAGTTTAGTCCCTGGTTTATTGCTAAGTAAAATAAACAATATTGTGCTACTTCCCCTGAAGGAAATGTTCAGACTTTATGTTTTGTAGTCTGTAAGCATGGTAGAGAACTGTTTGGGTGACTGCATTCTTTCTGTAGGAAATATAAGCAAAACAGTATTGAAAGTCTTGTCACTGGAGGATTTCTGTTAGATTTATTGAAACTACATGTGTAATTTGTGTAAATTGAAGTATGCACTAGTTTGAGTGTGATTACAAAAATACTATATGCCCATAAGCATACTGTGTTAGATAATAGCCATCCTAGATATCATGTTGATTGTTAGTAGCACTTATTTATATTGTAGAATTCTACTGTTTTGTATGTATAGGTGGTATATAATAAGTTTGTAGTTAAAATCTAAATTTCCAGCTTAGTGTCATTCTTACAAAAGAGTGAAGCAGACATAAACTATTGGAAATGTAGACAGGAAAACTTAAGAAATGGTTAGTGTAATGTTGGACAAGAATAAGGTGGTAAAATTGTTAAGGATTAAATCATCCTAGAGAAAACAGACTGGAGATTGCAAAGTGTGCACTAAGATTATACATTAAGAGATTAGAACACTTTTTAGATAGCAAAGCAGGGATGATAGTGCAATACAGATGCTCATTTAATTGGTATAACAGCTTGCCTACTTAAACAGATGTAGATTTTGATGAATTTTCAGTTAGGTGCAGGTGTAAATCACCAGTAATCTGTAGAAAACTGCCCCAAGTTTTCAGCAAGCTTGTGTGTTGAAACCCATACTAGTATCAGAATTAATTTTGGATTTGATGAGATTTTGTTGGTATGTATGAAAAGTAAAACTACTACAAACTATTTGTAAACTGTTGTATGGATAGTGAAATATATGGGTATAACTGGTGCTTTGCATAGCTGACAAAGTCAGACTTATCTTAGAGCATAAGGCAATTCCTGGATGAAGCCCTGAGTGACATTGTTGTTCCCAGGTTGAGCAATCTAGAAACTTCTTATGAAAAAGTCTGGACTTCAGTAGAGTGACATGTTTGAAATATCTAACATTTAATTAAAAGTTAAAGAAGCAAGTCAGATAATGCTAAACACTGTAAATAAACCCACAACTGAAACAAATCCACAAACAAAAAAAACACTTGAGGAGAACAAGAAGAATTTAAAATTGTTTCATACCCAAATAGATGCTATTCTTAGTCTACTTTTGATTTGACTTGCCTCCCCAAAAAAAATTTTTCGTAGACTTGATGACCTCTGAGGATGCCAGATCCTGTTTTGAAAATTGTTTTTAAATCATCATCAATAGCTCAACTAATATATTTTTCCCAGTTTACAACAGTCATTAAAGTCTAAACTCAGGTGAATTAAAGCACCAGTGGAAATGGAAGAGGGACTTTTTCCACATCACATGTAATGAATCAGACCCAATAATGCATCTAAGATGATTGCAGTTTACTATTTGCTTTCAGGCACTACTCCATTTCAAACCATGCAGAATGACTTCATATTTATCTTCAGAAACATATGCAGTGTCCAGTATATACCTGAGTATATAATCTTGGTAATATATTCAGTCTTATTCAAACTGCTTTTTAGATGTTTTGTTTGACGAGGTAGAACGCATGGCTGCATTGTGCACTAGGCTGATGAGGAAAGCTGAAGAATTGACTCAAGTTACTGAACAATTCAATTTGTAAACATTGCAAAGTTGTCAGTGTTTCTTGTATTCTGATGCTGAGGTCAAAGCTGATGATACTGATAAAGATTTTCTGTTCTAATGTGTAGGTAGGGAAGTGATTTTGGGGAGAGGAGGAGAAGGTTTGTGGTATTCAGCCTCTTCCCAGTAGAGCTAGGATGACAGGTTATACCATCTATTCTGCCTACGTATCTGGCCCTACACAGAACAGCAATGAAGAAATACTTAGCTAGATGATTGGCAAGATGATTGCTAACAGTGTTGACATTATCTTTGTGATGTAACGCTTCTCCTATATTAACCAGACAGTACCCATGAGTTTATTTACAATTGTATTAGATCTGGAAAAAATGGTCGAATGAGACATGCAAATAGTAGAGATTGTTGCCTGTTTTTAAGGAAATTTTGTGACAGAAAAAGCACCAATGGATGGTAGGATTGTATTTAGATCTGAAAATATTCATGCTGCATATGGTTAGTGGGTGAAACGTAATGCCACAGAAATTCCTAGATTAAAATTCTAATTTTTAAAAAAGTCTGATTTTAAGAGCACTACTAGTATTTTTTGTCATAGGATACCATAGAACTAGGATAAGCAATCTCACACTTAGCATGTAAGCATGTGTCAGAAAGAAACTGGTTTAGGCCCATAAGTCTTCTCATGCACTTGTCTGTGCAAATGCAATGGCAAATCACTCATCTACTGAAATGTGCCTTGTAGTAATAGCTGCTCGTCAGACCGAGGCCAGAATGTCACTTAGATTAATGAAATGGATCTCATGCTCCAGCATAAAATGTTCTTTTTAAGAAGTCAGCAACAACAAAACAGCACAGTATCTTGTGCTATACCTAACTACTGCTAGCTATTAAGTAATGGAATAGTTTAAAAAATGCCAGTGTAGGTTGAGCTGTCTTTTTGTGTGGGAAGATAGTGGTTGGTCATGCCAGCCTTTGATTATAATATTGCTTTAAATGTTATATTGCACTAGTGAGTATAAGAATTAAGAATAACTGGATTCACTGCAGTTGTTTGCATTTACAGTATAGCATTAGATGTTCTTTTTTATCCACTAAAGCATTTGCTATGATTTTTACTGAGATGCAACAAAAGGGGAATTCTGCTTGAGCATTCATGATTAATTTTTAATTATTTTCTTACTAGTTCAACTTTAAAGGAAGACTGTACCTTTAGGTACTATATAGGGGGTTTTGCAGTGTTTCCTATTGGTCTGCCAATCCTGGATAAGCAGAATAGATGACAGTTGTGTTCAAATAGTACTTACACACTGAAAAATTATTTATCAGCATTTAATGATTTCATTCTTAACCGTTTGTTTCTCATCAAATAGATTTTAGTGCATGCTTCAGATCAAGCAGTTTTTGCTGCATCTGAAGAAGCTTCTGTGTGGTCCAACAGTGGGCTAAGTAGTTTTGGTAAAATCAGCAGCTGAGATGAATAGGCTGAGGATATCTTTATTCGTTCAATCTGTTGTTCCCATTTGATGTGAGACTGTAATTTTAGTCCTTCGTATTTGAATGTTACTAAGCAGACTTCCTGGTTGACTTTCATGCCATTGCTTCATGTATTTATCTACTTATTGTGAAATAAAACTTTACCTTTGAGAATTTCTAAAAATCTTCACCAGCCCTGTTTTAGTGTGACATAATCCCTCTTCCTGATCTGAAGTATTGCATAGTACTGCTGTGCATGGTGGTGGAACAGCTGCAACATCCTGGCTGAAAGAGAGTGGGGTGTACTGGGCCAATATTGTGCCCTCAAGCACACTGCAGTTTCTGCAGATTTATTAAATACATCCATCTTCAAACAGGAAGGATTAATGAATGGAACAAATTTCCTGGGTAACTCAGACAGGTTTAGAGTGTGCATTATGTAATGCTTTTACTATGCAATAACTTTATCTGGTAAACTTGTTTTCCTCTAAATAGAGATCTGACGAAAGACCAGAGTGCCACACCTCTGCTAATGGGTGTGGGAATCTTTATCATTCTTGGCCTGGGACACAGATGACATCACTGATTTTTAATTTTCTGAGGTGACTTATCATCCTGGTCCCTGTCTTAATAGGCACAAATGCATACCTCAGAATGAATACAAATCTGTGGAAAAGAGTATGTTACAGTCCTATTCTATGCCTCTAACTACTTCTTCCACATCTTCCTGTGGTTTTCAGGGTACAAAATACAAATCCACTTACTGCAGTTACTGTTAGTTATTGTTTTGTTGGTTATTTTGGCAGGAATGCTTGAATAGTTGTTTCTTTTCTTTCATAAAAAAATTCCTTGGGACTGAAATGTTTGTTCTTATGACAGTACAAATGTTTTCAGCTTGTACTGGAATCAGGTGGGAGCTCCTAAAATCACTACACTAGAGCCTTTTAGCCTACAAAATGTAATTACACCAATTGTGAGACTGCTCATAACATGGCAGTGTGATCTGCTGGTGCTTTGCAATCGCCTGAACAAAGGTGGGGTTTTTTTAAGTTTACAGTGCAGCATTATCTCCCTTGTATTTTATCTCATCACATTGCCACAGCTCATACTGTACAAACTCTGTAAAAAAAATTAGTTCAGATAGTTATGCCGCCTTAGCAGAATTAAATCAATTCCAGTCTGCTGCTATACCCATGAGGATGAATCAGGAACTGATACAGGAGATATTTGGCAAGTGGAAGCATTAATTAATTTCTCACATGAGATAAAAGATGATGATGAGGACAATGAAGAGGTGCAACAGGTTGATCGTGAAGTTTTGCAATCTCCAACCTTGGAGGTTTTCAAAACCGAACTGGATAAAGCTCTGAGCGATCTATCTCATAGCTGATCTTGGTTGGACCAGGACATTAGACAAGAGACCTTCTGAGGTCCTTTCCAACCTGAATTGTCCTATTATTCAAATCTTTCAGATCAAGAAAACTTGAAGGTGTCCATTATCTCACAAACCCATAAAAACTGACACAATCTGGCCTGATGTCTACTTGCAACATGTTCCTTGAACTTTCTGCCCTTCTTTACAGATAGGCTGCTCTCATCTGCTCCTGTTAGCCAACCTGCATCTCTGTGGAATGTGACCTAAAGCCCATTTCTCATATACACTCTGCCATGTACTCCAATACAAAGACTGTACTTATCAGTTGTCCCCAAAGCTGCTATGACATCTCTGTTTAACTCCAATGAAGATATCCTGGAGAGACGAGAGCTCATGGGTAGTGTCTACCATAATCATTATGCTTGCAGAAAGTCTTATTTTTTTCAGTGTGCTCAACTACTGAAGTTAATTTCCTTACATCTTTATGCTGATAATAGTACTTTATGTATTCAGTTAACCTGTTTTCATACTGTCCCTGTTTTTATCACACTGTTTGAGATAGAATAAACTTTCTGACCTGTCCAGCCAAGCCACTTCCATCCTTCTATTCCAGCTGTCCTTTAATTCTTATGTTTATTCTAACACTTAAAATACCAGTTGGTATGCAGCATAAGTCTTGACGTGGACTAACTCTCTGAGCATATACTCCATTTCTTACATAGACTGTGTAGCTTCTGTTCAGCTTGGTGCTACCATAACTAGCTTATGAGAGTTATTAGAGACTGCAGTATATGTGACAATGCCCCAGACAGGATAAGCCTAAGCTGACTGGTTAGTAAGCTACTATAATGTAATTTTGGTATCAGTAGGAAGAAAGCAAGCAGAGAGTTATCAGGGGTTCCATGCAATTTTCAGTTGAGTTACTCAAGCCACAAAGCCACTGTTTTCCCCTCATATTAAAATGTAAACATTTAGATGTCACATGAAGTTTTGTGACTTTTCAAGTGATGCCATATGTGGTGTTTTTCAAAACTAGTGACTGTGTGTCCTGATTTGGAAATACTCTGTGTTGTAATTTTAAAACAACTGTTTGCTGAATAATTACAACTCACTGTCTTCTTTTATGAAAAGTGTATGCTTGGTTGTGTCATTTAATAATTGCTTGTACAACACATTTTTCTTTTTGTTTCTCAAATAAAGCACACATGCCTGTTTTCTCCCTTGCAGAAGTGATAAATTATTTCCTACCAGGAAATAAAAAATGTGCTAGGCTGTAAGAGCAAATTGTGCTTCAGGATTTAATAATACTTTGGTCTTTCAGCAGATTTTATTGTTCTCCTTAGATTAAATTAGGTACAGATGCAGATTAATCACTTGATTAGTGTGGCACAGCTGATATTTCCTGTACTAATTCACGCTGAAGACCAGTCTTTTATGTTGCTGTGTTAGATCATGATAGTGTATTTCTGTGGCAGTACCTGACCCAAAAAAAGCAACTAGCAACAAGATAAATATGTAGTTCAAGAATATTTATTAAATAACTTATTTGAAGAAGCTAGAAAACTTTCTACATCAAGCTTTCTACATCAATTTTCTACGTCATCCCAGAGTGATGAGAGATCTGGCGGATAAGCTTGCTAAACCACTCTCCATAATTTGTCAGTAGTCATGGATCACAGGTGAGGTCCTGGATGATTGGAAGTTGGTGAATGTGACCCCCATACACAAGAAGGGTCAGAAGCATGATCCAGATAACTATAGACCTGTTAGCCTCACCTCAGTTCCGGGCAAAGTTACAGAACGGTTAGTTCTGAGTGCTATCATGCAACAACTGCATGATGGCCAAGAGATTAAGCCCAGTCAACATGGGTTTAGGTGGGGTAGGTCTTGGTTGACTAACCTGATCTCCTTTAATGGTCAAGTAGCTCGACTGGTTTGATGAGAGGAAAGCTGTGGATGTGGTGTACCTAGATTTCAGTAAAGCATTCAACACTGTCTCCCATGATATACTCCTGGCAAAGACGGCAGCAAGGGGCTTTGACAGGAATATTCTATGCTGGGTCAGGAACTGGTTGGATGGACAAGCCCAGAGAGTGGTGGTCAATGGTGTTGCATCTAGTTGGCTACCCATTTCTAGTGGTGTCCCCCAAGGATCGTTGTTAGGTCTGGTCCTGTTCAACATCTTCATTGATGATATTGATGATGGGTTGGAATCCATTGTGAGCAAATTTGCGAATGACACCAAGCTTGGAGCCCATGT
>VZRI01006999.1:79681-122426 GCA_013397515.1 Upupa epops
GAATGGTGTGGCCAGCAGGGAGAGGGAGGTTATCCTCCCCCTGTATTCAGCACTGGTTAGACTGCACCTGGAGTACTGTCTTCAGTTCTGGGCCCCTCAGTTTAGGAAGAATGTCGAGGTGCTGGAATGAGTCCAGAGAACAGCAACTAGATTGGTAAAGGGGCTGGAAGGTAAGCCTTATGAGGAGAGGCTGATGGAGCTGGGTCTGTTTCGCCTGGAAAAGGGAGGCTCAGGGGTGACCTTATTGCTGTCTATAACTATCTAAAAGGTGGTTATAGTCAGGTGGGGGTCAGACTTTTCTCCCTGGACACTGGAGACAGGACAAGGGGTCACAGTCTTAAGCTCCATCGGGGGAGGTTTAGACTTGAAATTAGGAAAATTTTTTTCACTGAGTGATCAGATTTTGGACCGGCTGCCCACAGAGGTGGTCTAGTCACTGTCTCTGGAGGTGTTTAAGGTTAGTCTGGATGAAGTGTTGAGTGACATTATCTAGATGTTAGATGTTAGGTTTACTTGTGGTTTTTTTCGTAATTAGTTTGGACTGGATGATCTTTACGGTCTTTTCCAGCCTCATCATTACTGTGATTGTTTAATTGACATCACCAAATTAGGTCAGGTTGTGATTTCATATTTGCACACATAAAGCCTATCACACACAACTTACAGAAAGGAGAGGCATATCAAGTTGATTAGAAATTACAGTTGACTTATGACAGCCATGAGTGGCCCAACAGCTGAGAATGTTTTGCCTTTCTGAAAGACCTAAGCCTCAAGTAGAGGAATCTTTGCAACCAGAATTTTAGCCCCGAATAGCAGTCTGCTTCTGGTCTGTTTGTGACCAAATAGACACTAAATTGCTGAAGATGTAGTGGGATTTTGACCATAGATGTATTCTATGGTATGTATACAAGTGTACTCTATAGTTTGTAATGTTTTTTTAAATTACATTTTTTAATAATAGAGAATTCTAATGAACACCTACCATTAGCAGTGTATGTTGATGCTAAGGCACAAAAATGTCTCAATTTTTAGAGAGCTCATGAACAATCATAAATATATTTGTCACTTTTTTATAACTTACTAGCCATTATTATTAGTGTTTGGAAAAGTTTTTATCAGGTGTTGATGTAGATATACAATAAAGAGAACACTGCATGCCATTTTGTTTTGGAATCTAATCTGACAATCAGGCACATGTTTAGCTGACAAATTGTAGTACACATAGGATTTGCTTGAATCAAATGTTAGTTAAGTACAGAGTGTAATTGTAGGTGAAAATAGGTAAGGGTGAGAGTGGACAGCAGTAACAAAACTATGTTGGCATTTGTTCTTTCATGTAGGTATACATTTTTGGTGAAAATGAATGAGCAAGTCAATTCAATGCCCTCCAGCCATTACTGTGAATTTGGCCTTACATCTTCAAAGTACTTTCCAAGCATTTATTAATTATCTTGAAAACATTGTGAGAGACTAGTAGATAAGTATCACCTTGCTTACGAGAAAGAGGAACATAAAGGTGGAGTCATTTCTTCATAGGCACATGGTGAGTCAAAAGGGAATCTAAGATCAGAATCCAAAGTGCCTGACACTCAACCTGTTCGTCAGTTGCTGGAGTTAGTCTATTTCAAAGTCCCGTCTTCCTGTGTGAAAAAGCCCCTCTTTATTTTTTCCTTGCTTTCTTCCCATTTGCCTTCTACTTCCTGCAGGCTCCACTGGAGATCTGATCATGTCCACACTTAAAATGACACTCTTAATTTATCTGTCTTCCCCCATCCTTTCCTTTATGCAGCCTTGTTCTTTTAAGTTGTGTCTTTGGCCTATGCGTTTTAGAGAAAGTAATGAACTTTGCATTGAACATATCTTGCATTTGTTAATTTTACTAAATAAATGACTGAACACAAGAATGAATCTCATGTCTTACATAGGTTAACAAAATCTTTATTTTTATGTCTTCTTTTATATCTCAAGGTCCAGGCTTCTATACACTTCTAAGGGATCAACCATTTTATTCCAAACAGTGATTTCCACTACAAATTTCCATATATTTAATTATCTTAAGAAATAATAATTGTGAAGACAGGCATCTTTCCTGGGACAGTTTGGAATGATTCTCACCTTCCTAGTGAGAACCTCCTTTAGTTATTGCTACAACTTGCTATTCACTACAACAGTACAAGTTCATGTATTGTGGAGACCTCATTTCCTTCAGGACAAGTTTTCTATTAAGTCCCCATCCAAAGATGCTGATGGCTCCCAGTGATGATGCTTGGAGGAAGGTATTTAAGGGCAAACTCATGCCATCTGAATTTCAAGCAAATGATATCATTTTGACTGGATGGCTCTATGCTTTTCCAGTGACAAATGCTGGACATAAAGACTGAAGTAGAATTTGGGAAAACTAAATGTCACTCTGAATCAAACCTTGGTTCCACTACAATGTAGCTGAAAGTCTTACTGTAGCTGCTGAGTTTCAACATAGGAATATTGGCAAAGTACTCTGAGAATAACATACAAACCAAAAACTTAACATTATTAATTACATCTTGTCCTAAAGATTTACTGTACCTCCAACAGTCTTGGTAAGGCCTTCAGAGCAACTTTGGTCTGTTTTCCTAAACTTACAGATCTTCATTACCCCTGAGATGACCAGTGTCTTTCAAACTAGATGTCTATGTTTGGACAGCTTATAGTGGCCGTATGTAGCATGCAGTCACTCTGCAGTTTTTCAGCTAAATTAATCACCACTCTGGAAGTTGTTATGCATAACAGCACAAACAAAATGCTTCTTTTGCAAGAGGAGGTACGAAATCAATTGCTGACAATAAGAATGTGGTCAAAACAGAAAGACTACAGAAGAAAGGAATTCACAAATGAAAAACCTGTGTTCCTTAGAATGAATGTGAGTATTGTGTAAATAGACATTAGTTAGAGGTTTAACCGTGTCAATGTTTTCTCTAGTAATTATATGTTACAACAACTCTTCTGTTTGTTTGCAAGGTTAAACACATTACAACAATGCTTCTGACTGTGTCTGACATCCAGAATTGCACCTTCACTGAAGAAACATCCTCAGCCTGTTTATATTATATAATTTCCCAACCACTTTGGAGCCCTATGTTTAATAGACTTTGGCATGGACTGTCATCCTGAAAACTTGGAAACACGTGCATAATAAATATTGTTTCTACTGAATGCAGTAATGGGCAATTATGTGGTTTTATAGGGCTGAAGACATAATTAGTGAGCAACCTATAGGTTTAAAATACTTGCTTGAAATTTCCTTGAAAAGCAACCTAAGTTGGTCTGTTTTACAGTGAAGCAGAGTCCTGTCTCAACCCCAACTGAGGTCAGAGAAAAAAACTATCAATATAATGTCTTGAGACAATTTGAGGTCAAATGATCTTGCTTTTCTTTCACTTTTTCCATATACAAACCCATGCAGCAGAGTTTCAGAGTGTCATTAATATACAGCTGCTTTTTGCAGTACCTGTATTATATGGGTTTTGTTAGACTTTTTCCCTTCTCATAGTTGTTTGATGTTGCTTGAAAGTATCTGCTCTTTTTCCTGATACTGATACTGTGAGGAAAGGATTCTTGCTAACTCGCTTGATTCACATGCCAGGACTTCCATAATGTTGCTAACTCTCCATCTTAGTTCCCATAACTTATTGATGTTTGATCTCCTGATGTGCAAAATCTTAACAATCTGATTGTGTTTATGATATTAATTTAACCTTGATTTAGCTTAAAGAACTAGTCTAATATCCTGTTCAAAGTAGGTCCCAGTGCATGTTACTCAGGGAGTTGTCCTGATGTGTGTTAGATTCTCCCAGGATGGGAATTCCTCAGTCTTTCTGGGTAAACAGTTCTGGTGTTTGACCTCCTTTGTGGTAAGAAAAATGTTGCAGCTATTGAAATTTCTCACGTTCCAATTTGTGTCTGTTGCTTTTCATCCTATAACTGTGCATCTCTGAGAATCATAGAATGATAAAAATGCTGAGGCTGGAAAAGCCAGTTAAGATAATTGACTCCAATCATTAACAGCTACCAAGCCCACTGCTAAACCATCTCCTTAAACATCATATGTACACAACTAAACACATCTAGGGATAGTCATTCAACCACTTCTCTGGACAGCCTGTTCCATGCTTTATGCAAAGAATCCAGCTTCATCTTGTCTGCATCCTCTGACAGTATTAAGATGCTTTCTCTTCTCTACTGTGAACTAAGCCTTGTTCCCTCAGCCTCTCCTCCTAAGTATGCTCCATCCAACCTTCTGACCATGTTGGTGGCCTTTTGCTGACCTCACTCCAGTATGTCAATGCCAATCTTGTCCAGAGTAATCAAAAACTGATCACAGTGCTCCAGATGCAGTCTCACAGGTGCCAGATGGGAGAAATATTCCATTTCCTGGTCCCACTGGCTATGTCCTTGTTAAAACATCTCAGGATGCAGTTCTCCTTCTTTGCTGCATGGACACACTGCTTCATGTCCAACTTGTTGACCTTGACTCCTCGATCCATCTCTTCAAAGCTGCTGCTTATACAGCTGTCCTTCAACGTGTATTGTTGAATGGAGTTACTCCATTCCAGATATAAAACTCTGCCTTTGCTTCTGATAAACTTTTCATTGAAATGTTTACCACACTTGTTTTTCTAATTTCTAATGGGTGCTCACATTAAGAATCAATTTCTAGGATTATTTAAATGAATCACAGTTTGGGACATTAAGCATGATTGTTCCTTGAAAAATTGTACTTTAGCCAGCTATCTGGTTAGGTTAACAGGCCATTCCATCAGTCTGGGAGTGCTAGCCTTAATAATAGGGTGGGGAAGTATTACAGCAAGATAACAGCAAGCTATCAACTCATATTTGTATTTTCTTGTTAGCTTAAATTAAGCCAATAAGTAGATGTGTGCTTAAGTTACTGGGAAAAAAAAGAGCTCCACAAATACTGTAAGCCATATTTTCAGCTCTGATAAAGCAGTGCTTGCACAAAGCTGAAACTGAGGGCCAAGACCACCATTGTGGCCAAAGACTCTCTTTGAAAAACACCTTGAGGCAGAAGGGTTTCTATCTTGTCCCTGAGCACAGCTACAAAAATATACTGGCTCCAACAGATTCCACACACCATGCTGCATATTAATGGTGTCTCCATGGCAGTAATGATTGAGACCTTGAGTGTCATTAATGGAACAGAGAGGGAGTGCTTTCCTTGATACTACCTTAACTTCCACTTCTAATACAATAGAAAATAACAATATGAGCATGTGTTCACAGAGTCTCAAATTCAGTTTGGAATTCCAGACTGCTTTGTCACAGGTTGCCAAAGTAACTCCCCAACACTTCAGGTGAAAAAACCTGCCCAAATTCACACCACAGCAGTATTCTCCATTGCTTTTTAATGCTAATTTCCTTTTATGAAAGAAAGCCTGAAGACTGACAAAACATTCTATGGGAACAGCTCTACCTGACTGAAACAATAACTTGATATTTGCTAGTGTTAGTGAAGGAGTGTAGCATCAGTGATAAGAAGGTATCAGTCTCTTTTAAACCTAAGGCTAGAATGTATGAGAATTGAAAGCTAAATAATTGCAAAATTATGGCTAATTACTAGATGGTTTATTATAAATAATCAATACAGCACAAATACCACAGGATTATGTTAATGGTATTGCAAAACAGGGAAAGATTTATTTATTAAATCTTAAATAGATATGGCAATGTAGTTAATCCCTTGTCTAACATTAAGTACAGTCAAATTGTAGTGTCAAGTTGCCCTCATACCTGTAAATGCATGCCAGAATCATATATGCAGGTTGTGCTGAAGATTTCTTTGTCAATTAACAGAGCCCTGTTCACATAGGGTTCAAAGAGTTCCACCCATATTCATCCACCTGCAAAACTGGTGGCTGCTGAGGTTGATGTTATCTGTATAACTGCAGAATAGTTCAAATTAAGATTTTATTTGCTCACACATACTTATTTCATCCTGTAATTCTCAGTACTTCTTTTACTTTATGCTTTGCCTTCCAAAAACTAATCTTGTGGCTAATTTGAACATAAGATAATATTGGTCTCCAAAGACAAACATGTTTTTATAAAGGCTGTTCTGGGAGACACCCAGAAACAGAAATTGATAGTGCAACTGAAACTCTTCCAACTGGTTTCTCTTCTTCTGCTGTAGGATCACTGATAGTACAGACCACTCAGCTCAAACTAATGAGAGGTCAAAAGCAGCTTTTATTCCCTGATTCACATGTATTCCAAATCGTTCAACATTGTCTTAACACTAGGAATTGACTTTTTGTTATCCAGTGAGATCAGTAGAAACTAAACATGTGCCTGAAGTTAAAATGCATCATCTTAAACATTTTCTTGGCACATACTCTCATTACAATATTGCAGAAAGGTGAATAAGGATGTCAAAAGGTATGAGAAGTCTTTGGGGCAAAAAACTTTTGGAAAAATCCAAATATTTTCATACTGCATAAAATACAGAAAGGAAGGAAAATATTAAGCTTTGTTGTATTATTTGGTAACAGAACAATGACACCCTGTGGGAGACAAACTACAGTAAGTTCTAATGAATAAAACAAATGAAATTAGCCTAAATTGCAGACAAGTTGTTATGTTACCCTTCAGACTTATGCAGTCTCTTCCTCTGGAACACAGTGTTCTAATTCAAGCCAATAATTCCCACTCTTGAGAATAAATGTTCAGTAGATATACAGACAGTTTTCAGAAATGCTTCAGTTGACATTCGCTAGTGAAACATCCACTTGTTCCTAGCAGATGTGGTCTTTAATTAGTTTTTTTTCTCATTTGGTAAAAGATGCTTTTCTTATTTGTGTTTTGGATACAGTATTTTCTTATGACTGAGGATGACTGGCCAAAAGTAGTTTCTTACCAAAACAAGTTGTCACATATAATGTAGGGCTTTAAGCAAGTTGTTTTGCTTACTAGTTAGGCTGTCACTTTTCAGTTATAAAACATCGTGGTTTGAAAATGTGAGCACAGAGCTGATAAATGCCCTGAGTTGAAGTTTTGTGTAAGCTAGGTAATTCTAGCCTCTCCAAGTACCTCTGACTTCTCAATTTGCTAAAGCTGGATAGTTTTCCCAAACCATTTGTCACAGAGGCCTAGCTCTGGTCACGAAAATGAAGATTGTTTCAGGTTAAAATGATCACAATCTATCATCTAACTCTGAGAGACAGAAGCTGTCACTTTGAGAGAAACAAATCCAATGGGAGCATCACATGTCCCTGAGATCTTAGGGAAGGTGGAAAGGTATAGTCATATGTTTAATGAGGATCACATGAAAAGAAACTAATACTTATGGAATAAAAACTATCTCTTTTGAAAGGAAGCAGGAATCGTAAAATCCTGGAAGACTTTTCTCAACCCCTTCTTTGACTGTTTACCTCTATAAGCACATTGCAAATTCTTGTCAGGTGGTATGAAGAAAGTCCTGATAGTTGAATGTGTAGGGTTTTAAGCAACAGAGCCACAGCTTTCTATGCCTAACTCATGGTAGAGATGAGTTCAGTAAAGGCTTCTGAGCTTCACCCTTCAAAAGACACCAATTATATATGTGTGTATATATATATATGTATATGTATATATATATATTCTTTCCAGTTTTGAGAGGCATTGTGTAAGCTAAATGAGTAGAAAACCACTTTGCACACCAAGAGGGGTGTCTTAATGAGGAATGGTAGCATCATAATAATTAAACTACATAAAACCTCTCATCTGAGTGTAAGATCAGAGCTTACATGAGGTCTCTCACTATTATTCATGCCACTTTGTTTAAACCAAGGTGACATTTGTGGGCATTATTTCATAAAATTGCTATTGCTCTAGATTCAGTACCTCTATTACAAGAACAGTGTTTAAAGAAACTGCCAGTGATGTGGGCAGTTTAAAGACAAAACATATCCTCTCTTAGTTTTCAAGACATGTCTTTCTTGAAAGTGTTTCTTTGAATATTCTTGACATCATAGTTATGCACTTACCAATAATTAAAACATTTTTTACATCATGTAGTTGAATTGTTGCCTTTGTTGTCAGACAGGTTGTAGTATATTCAAATCTTTCAGTTCTAGACAGCAGCCTCATTAGCAACATTTTAAAGATGTTTCTTTTGGATGAAGTTGTTTCTCTATTTTAATCTGAAATTTAAAAATTCTAAAAACTAATCCTGTAGTTACCTTTCTTCATGCAAATAATAACTCCTGGTATTACATTTGTCACACATTTGTAATACAGCATAACCATCTACTGAAAAGCTTTTGCTAGGAAGACTGTAACATGTCTCATTAGTTCCTGTGCATCTCCAGTGATAGGCTGTAAAGAACAAAGACATTTCTAGTGAGAATAAGATAATTTTGTGACACCTACAATTGCAGTAAATATAAATTCTGAAGGGCTTTTCTTCACATGAAAAAGTAAACAAAGATAAACTGTGCTGTCTAGAAGTATGGGAAAGTAGTCGTAAAAGATATTATTAAACCTCCCCATAGGAAAAGCAGAGATGTAGGAGACCAGGAAACATCAAGTTAAGTAAGAGGCTAGGGCTGGCTTTGCCACAGAAGCAGCTATGAAGCTCCCTGAAAACATATATATTGCAAAGAGCAGTGCAAGGCCAGGATTACTGCATAGCAAGGCTGTTTTACTGCTAACATAGTCCAGGGCTTTGCACATACTGGTTGCTCTTGTCGTAAAGGAGGATAGAAATCCTATTTAAATTGTTACCCCTGAAAACTCAGAAGCTGTTATTTGAAACCTAAACATTGATATGGAAGCAGATTTTCTGAATCTAAAGACATATTTTGGCCCCTATGTTCAGACAAAAGAAGAATCTGGTGTCTCCAAAATCTCTGCTTTTATCTTCCACTCTGTCACTGACACTTAGCCAGACCTGGCTTCCAATACACAGCTGGTATGCTGCCCCATGATCTAAATTAGTGCTCTAAGACTGCTAAGACAGGTCTAATACAAGTAAAACTGGTCAATCCTCTCAGTAGCTTCCAGCTATTAAACACTTTCCAAATTACATCTAAAATCTGTACATATTATGGTGAAAAGACTCCAGTGAGACAGCCAACCTGGCACAACATCTTTAAGAACTGCATCTTTAACAATATTCATAAAAACTTCACAAAGCAATCTAAAAGATTATTTTGATGTAGTGGAGTAGTCATGAGGATATTTGAGACTTATAGTGCCATCTTAGATGTAAAATCAAAGTGCTTAAGCTATTGTATTAGGTTTAACATCAGTCTTTAAAGGAATGTTTTTTTTCTGTGACAGGAAAAGAAACCTAAGCACAGACTTATTTTAATGAGGAAATGAGGACAGATCATGGGCCAAAATGGTGTGACAAATCCAGGAGAAAAAATACGGACTTCCCTTACCTGGTTAAGTGTGGATTTTAGCCATATGTCTTCTGTATGTATGACCTCTAGACATACAGCTGGTAAACTAGAAAAGGTGCTGTTGCTGTTTGCTGTGTCTGGGACATTTGTGTGACCTATGGTGCATGAACTACATGGTGGACTTGCGCTACATGAATTGTACGCACCACACACTGCACCATAGACAGGCTAACTTCACTGTGTGCAAGTTCAGCTCCAGGCTGTGTACAAGACCATCTTTCACTTAACATCTGATACACTCTGTATTTCATAGGCACATAGGATTCACAGTGCACATACTGGACAGACTGTACATACTTCTGTATGAGAAATGCTTGAAAAACAGGAACCATTTCAATGGCTAGTGTGTTTTATTTCTTGTCCTTTTCTCATGCCTTAAATATAATGAAAAGGGCTCACTATCTAGTAGGATACAATAATGAAGATGATTATTTCAGCTGTATAATCCAATGCACCTGTACAATGGAGTACGGGGAGCATTCAGAAACAATTATTTAACCCCAATTCATCCAAATTGCTCTCTAGTGGCAGGAAAAGGTCTTGTCAGCAGTGCTTTTCTGGTAAATGTTCCTAGCCTTACTGTAAATGTGTTTAGGGTCCAGTTCTGCCACTATTGTTATTATGTATGGGACGACAAGACTAGGTCAGGCCCTGATCCATTCAGTCCAGTAATCTGTAACAGTGTCCAGAATGCCACCAGAACCAGTTGCAAGACAGAAGATGTGTTAGCTTGTGAGGAGTAGTACAGGTATTTCATGGTGCTTCTCAAGGCACCAAGGTGTGTTTCTCTGCTGCCCAAGTCACAGGTAACTGGGACACCAGTCAGGGCCTTACTGCTGAAGAAACCCCAGTGAAGTCAGGGCACCTACTTGCAGAATACATGGAAATTGTCAGTAAAGGTGCAAACACTGACAATTAATAGACTTAAACTCAACCAAATACCAGTTGATTGTGATATACTGTAGGCTACTTATTTAGTACAGGATAATAATATTTAACAAACCAAGTTTTAGGAAAAATAATTGTTTATCTGTCAGTAAAGAAGTTTAAGTGGAGTTTTAGCAGTAAGGCTTTATAAGACAAGCTATCAATAAGGTTCCCTTTACTTTTAATGCCAAGGAGAAAAGATTTTTCAAGCACTTTCTAAGGAAGCGTAAGAAGAAACACTTGGCTCGGAGTCAACCCCATTAAAAATAGTAATTTTAGGCTTCCTGTGTTTATATGAATTTTTATTTCTGTATTTTTTCCCAAAGTATAGTTTCCTTTATGCAAATGATTCATGCATGGAAAGTCACCTAATTAATACAAGAAATACTTTGAACAAGATCACAGGACTGGCAAAACCAGAACAGATTATAATGGTTCCTGTCTATTACATCAGGCTTTTCTTCTGGGATGGCCTATATACCAGAGGAAAAAAAAACCCAAACCCAAACAAACCCAAAGCTATTGTACACCTACAGGAGGGAACTCTGAAGTGCTGAAAAACACAATGAAAACTTTGTCTTAGCCTGGGCAGCCAAGAGTAATTGTGTTTCAGAACACAATGAAAGAGAAGTCTTAATTGTTTCTCGTAGTATTCCCAACAGTTGCTGTGTTCTTAAGTCTGTTTTTGGAGTTTTATAAAAATGTGGGCTCTCTTGCTGGTGGTTGGTTCAAAAGTAGGTCATGTAGGGTGCAAACAAAATAGTATGGATACTTGATCTGAAGTAAACAGCCTGAGCCAGTAGCAACTGCAGGAATTCTGCACCATCTTCATTAGAACAGGAGGTTATTTTAGTTCAATAACCTATAGGTGGGTTTCTGTAAGCTGTGACTTGGGAGGGCTACCACTGCAGGCGTTTCAGAGAGCCTTGTGATACTTGGTGCGTCTCCCCGATGTATCTGAATATTTTTTTTTATTTTTTTTAAACGCCAAACGATAAAAAAGCAACCAGAAGAGCCAAACGCACCAGGATACCGCGGCCTCAGTAGGGAGCACGCATTGTCATTACTATTTTGCGGATCCCGAGGCCTGCAGTGGGGAACCCAAGGTGCCGAGCACGCAGCTCACCCCGGTGGCGCTGCTCGCATAAGGCTGCTCTGGGCTGCCCCGGGCAGGGCTGCTGCGGTCGGGTCCTCCCCGGGGCGGGGCGGTCGGGGGTGGTGCTCACAACTGCTACAAAAGGCGGGGCGCAGGGGTTGCTGTTGAGTTTCTGTGGTCCGCGGTGGCGGACGGCTGGTGTTGACCCTTTTGGGAGCAGTGTCACCGCCGTCCGCGGCGCATAAGGCCAAGGCTTTCCGACTTCAGCTACAGTGCTGGCTAAGTCGGGGAGGGCAACACGGAGCGAAGCCGCGCACCCCCCAGCAGCCTTGGGCACCGCGCTCCGGCCACGGGCAGGCGGGCCGGCATGGCGCGGGCAGGAGAGCCCACGAGAGAGCGTCGCTGCTGCGGTCAGTGCGCGGCGGGGCGGCCCTGGCGCCTTTCGCTCCGGGCCGGCGACGGGGCCGGGCCTGGGGAAGCGGCCCTATTGAGGGTCGGGGCTGTCTGCGGGTGGGACGCGGCGTGTCCCTAGAACGGTGCGGGGTGCCCAGCGAGCGGTACCCCATGTATCGAAATGCGGTGGGTGTGCCCGAGCCTCCTTTAGAAACAAACGTGTTCTTATTTCTCGCTTAGGGTCTCTCGCTGCCTATTTTACCTCGGCCAAGTTTCTTCTGTATCTTGGACATGCACTGTCCACCTGGGTGAGTAAAATATACCGGCCGGAGAGAAGTAGTGTTTCACTATTCTAGGCTTTTTACCTCATCTGGCTGATAAACAGTCGCTGCAATCTCTAGCTGATGTGTTGCGGTGGATTTGGCTCTCGTTGGTGCAGAGTAGTGCAATATTCAGCTTTGAGGACCATGTTATGCTTGTAGGTAACAACAAAATCAGTGTAAATCTTTGTAAGACTAAGCTTCTAGTGAGAAAATGTAATCCACTAAAGACACTTCATTGCAGTATGCATTGGAAGGACTAGGGTTTACCAACAGAAAATAGTATTTGCAGTGGAACAGCTGATGCCACCCATTAGCAAACTTGTTTTGTGTCAAAAGACGTATTTTTTTTCTGTCAAAATGTTTGCCCTTGGGTTTGCATTCGAGCTTTTTGAATAACATTAAAAAAATTCTTAATGTGCACAAAAAACAGCCTAGGTCCACTCCATATCATAAAATTAAGAATATGCATATCATGTAACACAATTTTAAGTCCCTGTTCAATGGCTTCATTCAAAAGAAAGTGGGGAGCTTCCTCCCTAATATTCCTCCTTTTGATTGTAGTCCTCGATTTGGGCTGGGTTTGTGTGGTTTTATACAGCATTGAGCAGATGGCTGATACAGTTACAGCATTGTATATTTAACTCCCCAACTTGTCACTTTCAGTAACCTGAAAGGTCTTGCTGATGCTTCAGCAATTATTAGTGTTTGAAGCAGATGATTAGTGATGTTTCTGCTGTGTTCACTGCTTTTCGGAGACCAGGTTGTATCCTGCAGCAGTTTCTGTTAGAAATGCCCACAGAGAGCCTGACTAGTAATTCAGCCAACCCTACTTACTCCCTCATGTGCGCTTCAAAGCCTCGTGTTGGGTGACAAAGCAGAGTTTGAAGACAGTGGCACACACCATAGATGTTAGATTGCAAGATGTGTATTCAGCAATTTTTAACACTAGTATACTCTTCATTCTGCTCTTTCTTCATGCTGAAAATCTTGAGTCAACTCTGTCCCCCCCCATCAAACTGGCTGAAGCAACAAAAATGCTGCTTGTTCCTGTCAAATTTGGCACTGGACTGCACCTTTTGTGTCTCCTAAGCTTTAGTATTCATTAATGCTTTTCTAACACAAATGATAAATACTTCTATCTTCCAAACTTGAAGTTATACATGATCTTTGTTTGCTCTTGTTGAATGTGTTTGTTGTTGTGATGTCCACAATACAAACAGAAATATGGTTTTAGTGTAGTTGAGAGTGTTAATTTGGTTTCTGTGTTGCTAAGCCACTGTGTTATAAGCTTTTTCTAAATATAGAGAAGCTGTAAATGATTAAATGTGTCACATCTGCATGAATGTTCAGACTTGAACAAAGATTGTTTTAGGCACTTCTCTAAAGCATGGGAATTTGCGTGTTTAACCTTGGTCATCTTAGTAAGCTGAACTGCACTGGTGAGCTGGAGTCTCACTACTTATGTTACCTTTATTTTTTAACTCTATGCTATCTGTCACTTGGCCGTAATGAAAGAACAGAAAGGAATTGGATTCAACTTGGAGCCAGGCCTAATGCTTTGCAGAAGGTCAGATGCAACTTCCCAGCCTGAACTGTGCCACTGGGACCGCAGAAGGCCTATCAATAGGTAGTAGCCTGGCTACTGTTTAACTTGTTGGCTTCAGTTCTGAGACAGGATTGTACACACTGAGTCTGGGATGATGTGATAATAGGTAATTATAATGACAGAAGAGCAAGAACTGTCTTTATGGTGAGGCTAAACAGCTGTAGCTATTTAAAAGAGTTAACAGACACATTTTGACATGTCTTAAAAGTGGGATTAAGTTTATGTAGTCAAGGTTTTACCCACTTCTGAAGACAATGTACTGTTAAAATTTCAGCAGCTCTTAAAATTACGAATCTGCCTCAAACATTTAATTTGGTAGTGGTGCCCCTCTGTGCCACTAATTTATTGGTTTTTTTTAATTCCTGAAAGAAACTTATGCTTCCAGGTTGCAATGGTGTTAACTACCCCCCAAAATTTTCTGTGTGGGTTCGCTGGATGATAATACTCTGGGTACAGATGTTAGATAAAGTTGAGCAGAATTCAGAAGCTACTTAAATGAGTTGTATAGCAAAATCGCCACCTCTCTGGAGTCAAAGGAGTTGTCTTGAGATTCAAGTGAGGTCAGATTTGAGTGACAGTTGTGGTAGGCATACACTTTAATATTGTATTTTTGAATTACCTTTACCTTGTCAGTAACATAATTCAGTAACTGGAAAAATCTCTGTATAACAAAAAAACCCCAATTTTAAGTTTTGTGACAGTCTTCTGGCTTATTTTTTTCCATTACGCAGGCTAATCAAAACTTAGACAATCCATCTACATGCATTTTGAGTGAAATTTGATGCAGAGATGCCTTGGTTGAAGTGAATCTTAGATTAGAGGAGTCATATCTTTGGATTTTTTTTATTGCTGGAATGCTTTCTGTTTTCACTTCTATTTCATAGTTAGAAGTACTGTTTTGCAGAGGACTTTAGGTGATTATGGAGAGTGAAAATGGGTTTATGAATGCATATCTAAGTGATCCTGCTTTTATTTGCATTTTACATTTGTAGCTAGGAAATATAGAAAATCTTCTGTCATTTTTCTTGAACTGATAAGATTTTTCTTCCAACATGACTGCAATGTGAATTCTTCTCTGTCTACAGTTAAGCAAATTTGAAAGCTTACAGTTTCCAAAGTTTGAAGAAACTCTTTGGAGAACTTTAACATTAAAAGGAGAAACACTTTGTGTGTTTATACTACACTGCAGATATTAATCTAGCTACATTTATTATGACCCTACAAACATATTTGTGTCACCCAATTGCTCTGTTAATAGGATATATTGGATTTGGCAGACTGTTTTAGAAGTGCCTGTGTATTACACCTCCTCCCAGCCCTTCAGAATATCTGAGGTCCTTAGAAATTTGTACTATTTGCTGTATCACATAGCAATGCTTGCTTAAGATAAGGCTTGTATGAGAAAAGTCTTGTATGTACTTTATAAATAACTAAAAGTGGGAACCTGTCTTAGACAGTGTGTGCCATAGGATAGCATGAATTGCGTTCATCTGCTGGTGGCATACAGCTGTTACTGCAGTGCAGTATGTTTGAAGTAAGAGGTGACACTGTGTTGTGACAAGAGAAGCTACTTGTAGTCATTGACAAACTATATAGGTCTTTTTGGCAGCAGACCTAAACAGTGTCCTGAATAGAATTACTTTATTTGGATGTTTAGCATTTTGGGCTTTTTATTTTAACCCATAATAAGGGATAACATGAACATTTTGTATTTCAAGCACTGGGCTAAACTAGCATTAGGCTGAGTAAGTTGAACTGTTGAGTTTGCAATAGCTTAAACAGACTCAGATATTTTGCCTCCTAATAATATACCAATTCTTTGCATTATCAGAGAGCTTAAGTGTATTGGCTTCAGAAACTAATATTTAGATAATCACTTGATTTACCAGTGTCTATCCTGACATGTGTTACGACTTGCTTTGGCTTGACTGACTACTGTGTTTTAAACCAGCATGTATGCTTTGACCATCTAAGAGTGAACTACTGCATTGAAAAGTTAAATAGTCTTGGTAATCAATACATCTGTTGCTAATATTTAATCTGTGCTGAAGAATCTAAGCTTTCTGAAGCTTGCTGCCTATGGCTGCTAGCAGACTTTGTTCTGTAATATTAGGAAATATCTGGGATTTTTGACATGGTATTTCAAGTTGTAGTGTTGCATTGGATTAGGACATAACTTTGTGATACTTGGGTAAAATCAGTGGTGACAACAAACAAATGGCAATAAAAGGCCTCACCTTTGGATGTGTAACAAGCTCTTACTTTAATAGACTTTTGTCGTTGCGTTGGTGAAATAGTAGCCCTGTGTGCTTGCAAAGTGCAAATCATAATACTGTGGATGTACTGTCTATTAATCTTAAAGGGAGATCGTATGTGGCATTTTGCTGTATCTGTGTTCCTGGTTGAACTTTATGGAAACAGCTTACTCCTGACTGCAGTGTATGGACTGGTTGTGGCTGGATCAGTTCTTCTCCTGGGAGCCATTATTGGAGACTGGGTGGACAAGAACTCCAGACTCAAAGGTTAGATGGCTAGAACAAGTTATTTACTTACGGATGGATGAAATTAATATGAAAATATAAAGCTGATGGAACTAATGAGTCAAACAGGAGAATGGCTCTTGCTCAGCATTTGAGAGTGGTAATAGTTAGACAATGATAGTGTCAGACAGGAGGAAAACATTTTTACATTGTGGTATGTCCACTACTTAAGGTGAACCTACACATAGGTGTGAGGAAAGTCAAAGCTAAATTCTTTCACAGTCTAATTCTAATTACTTGTTGTCACCTGTCTGGATACAAATATCTTCCGCATAAGTATCAAGATGCACTGCATTTGCGTTATATGCATTTAAAATATAGATGCTGTAGCCCCTTTTATAAAAAACACATCATCAAGGTCCTCTGCATTTTTACTTTCAGAAAGTCTACAAAATAGTGTCACTCACATGGCACTCTGAAAATTAATTCCAGAGGTTCAAACTTAAGTCTTGCTTAAATGCTGATTTTATTTTTAAAGGAGCAAAAAACAGGTGTGGTTTGTGATTTGAGAAAAGACCTATTTGGACTGTAATCGAAGAGCTGTGGAGTGACATGAGACACTAATTTATTTCTCTAAGATGGGGGAAGTTTGGATGTCCAATCTGTAACACATTTTGGTGGGAAAGTGAGAAGATAGTCTGTGCATGTTCCTTAATTATAACCACCTTAAGTGTGTGGCTAGCTCATTCTTATTGCTTAACTGTTGCTTTCTGTTTTGAATTAAAACAGTGGCCCAGACATCCTTGGTGGTACAGAATGCATCTGTCATCCTGTGTGGTATTATCCTGATGATTATCTTCCTGTTTAAGACACAGCTTTTGACCTTGTACCATGGATGGCTTCTTGTGAGTGGTCAAACTTGTTAATAAGGAATTAGCTTACAAAGAATCAATGGGGAGCGAGGGAGACAGATGATTTGGTTTTTTTGTTCTTCTCTAGTCTGAGATCTTCATCAAATGAATAATGTGGAAATGTATGTTTCAAATATAAAGTGTCCTTTCTGGTTGTACAGGTAGCAACAGAAATCTATTAATCGGTTTTGTCATGTTGTAACTCTTTTTCCCTAATTTCTTTAGACTATGTGCTATATCCTGGTTATCACAATAGCAAATATTGCCAATTTGGCCAGCACTGCCACAGCGATCACAATTCAGAGGGACTGGATTGTTGTGGTTGCAGGGGAAGACAGAAGCAAACTGGCAGGTGAATTATGTTGCCTTTTTAATACCTTAAATGTCTTGCTTTCCTAGCTTGTTTGTTGCTCTCTTTTTGACTTTGACTTTTACAGGGGTAGTGCATTCTTGAGCTCCAGATATTATGAGGAAACAAGTCAAAAGGGAGCTTTTTTCCTCTTCCTTGTTCTGGACTACACTTTCTGAGATTAAGTTACTGCTGTGATTACAATTCAGTTAGCATACCGAAACTTCTTTCAGTCCTCATTTTAGTCCCCCTATAGCTTTGTTGGGACAATTGTATTCTTGCCAAACAAATAAACATACACCAGATTCTTAAATAACAAATGTTTAATAGAAAAGCTGTTTAACCTCCAGGCACTTAAAGCCAAGTGTTGCAATACTTTATTTTTAGGTCCCTGGAATGAAACAGAAAACACTTGCGTAATGGGGCTCCTCACATAGGGATCAAAGAAAAGAGGCACATGAGAATGAAGTCCAGAACAGCAAAGTAGGTGGATCAGGAAATTGCCAGTGCATGTAGTTTTCTGCATGCTGTGCATGCAGATATATTTCAAATATTGTACTTCTCCGGTGATAGGTGTCTAACCTAGAGCTGTGAATACTTGTTCTTGAGTTGGAACTGACAGCTTAGTGTTCCTTCAACATCTGGTGCCTTTGATAACAGACTACAGAGTTAACCTTTGCCTAGTAAACATTTGTCCTTTTTCCCCATTCTTGCACAGTGGCATGGTGTTATTGGGAGGGTGAATGAGTTACCATTCAAATTCTACTGTAGGTTGGTAGGTGTGGCACCGCTTGGTTGTAGGAGGCTGTTTGGGGGCTTCCTCAAGGATCTACCGAGTCAGGCTGTTCTTTGCTGGAGGTGATACTCCTAGCTACAAAGCTGAAGGATGCATGATTGATGTTTGGCAGTGCTGCTGCTCTGTACCAAACTGTGGGATCAGCAGGCTATGTGGGATTGGAGTCAACCCTACAAGGGGTCTGGATCCTTTCCACATAGATGAAATGATACTGTAGTGCTAACAACACAAAGGGCAGCTTAAAGTTGTCAAGATACTTATATCCCACTAAAGTAACTCCAGGATTTTGTATGAAGCTGCCCAAATTTCCCATTGAAGGTTCACTTTACATGCCAGAGTCCTTTTAGGAATTTGAATCCCGTGTTATGGATTTATTTTTGATATTTGTGAAGGAATCTTACTTCCTTATCCAGGAGTGAGGCTAGCCCTTTTAATTAGGGGTGTTAAAAGTGTTGGGCTTTCTCTTTCCACTACATGTGTTTACCACCATGGTTTCTTATTTTGACCTTGCAGTGCCTTTCTAGGTCATACTGTTATGTAGAACAGCAGGACAGGTTAATTTCCTTTATGTGTGTGAATCACAAGGAGACAAACAATCTCTGTACAAGCCTTGAAGTTCTAATGATTCTCATTAACCTTTCTTCTTGTGTCAGATCTCATTTCCCAGCCCCAGTACTACTTACTACCTATGAGATAAGGTACAGACCACACCTGCGGAGAGCTGCTGCATGAGAGGCAGTCCTGCCTCTGCACTGCTTCATGTTCTCAGACAGAATTGTGCAACTACTTATGTTCTGTACTGAAAAGCCAGATGAGATTAATTCTCATACTATTTAAAAACTGTGCTGAACTCGGCACCTTAGTTGAACAGATGTATCTAAAGGATGTCTTCCAGGTTGAACAAGGTTATGTGTTTACTCGTACTGCAAATTGGAGACTGTTGAAGTTTCTTAAATTAAATGCCAGTGCTGACTTTGTGAAGTAAGTTAGTCAAAGAGGGAAATTTGTTTCCTTTTCTTCTTTGTTCTCAATTTTTCTGTTTACTCTTTATTTTTTTCCCCTTTCTGAAAGGAAATATTACCCTTTTCATATAACTCAAAACCAAAAGCTTAGTTCTTGGAGTTTCTAAAGACGAATATTATACAAGTATCTAGCTTACTCAATTCAGTTAACTATCAGTCAAGTGGTTAACATTAAATTGACTACATTATTTTATTTAGAATCCAAACACTTGAATGCCTAGGAATGATTCTCTACAGATTTGGAAAAACACCTTCATATGAGTATACAGTTTCACTTGCCTTTCAAAAGCTTTGATTTCATAACAGGACCCTGAAATGGGTTTGAGATGTAGTTTGAGGTAGCCTGAAGCCCTAATGTGCAAAACCAGGGAGCATCTAGACACTTTTAGGGGTGGAGCAATGGCAACATTAACTGGAAACTTGGAGCCTGGAGGATGTGACAATTCTAAAATGGCCAAGATTGGGATGGTGAGACCTCCCCTTCCAGCAAAGGATAGATACATTCATGGGTTTTGTGTTTTGTTCATAAACACCAAAGCAGAACAGAAAGCACTGAGGACTTTGCTCAGTAGGTTCTGAAAGTATCAACTGCATCAACCACTGTGACTCAATAAGGAAATTTAAAGCCATTTCAAAGGTCTGCTGCTATCACAGTGGGTAGTGTGGTCACCAATTGTTAGAAGTACGTGGGGATGATTAAGGAGTAAATTATCCAGTATTGGAAAGTAGCTGATGAAATTACAGGGCAGAATTCTACTATATGATCCCTCTGCCATATTCAGATTAATGTTTGGAGATGCACATCCTAGGCTTGCATGTTGAAGATGGGCTATGGAGTCCGTAATGTCACTCGGATGTAAGGTTAACCGGAGCACTTTTACATGCAGTAAATTCTACTGTAAATTCAGCACGTTCAACTCCTGCTTCTGTTGGAACCACTTGGAGCTGGAGCAAGATTTCTTAGCTTGATGTGTATACATGCGCAGTCCTTAGTTATGTTAGTGAATATTTCACTTTCTATTCTGCAAGTAGTACATAATGGTTCATCAGTGCATAGTTCATCATTCATCACTTCATTTCTGACAGATATGAATGCTACAATAAGAAGAATTGATCAGTTGACCAATATCTTGGCTCCAATGGCAGTTGGTCAGATAATGACATTTGGCTCCCCAATGATTGGCTGTGGATTTATTTCTGGATGGAACCTGATGTCTATGTGTGTGGAATATCTGCTGCTCTGGAAGGTTTATCAGAAAACTCCTTCATTGGCTCTCAAATCTGTAAAATTTGAAGAATCAGAACTGAAACAGCTGAATGTAAAAAGAGGTACTGAAAACTCTATTTGCTGTATCACTCAAACTGAAGCATTGACTTCTGTCTTCTATAAACACTAATTTGAAGCTATACGACATTTCACTCAATGTTTGAAGGCTTCAGAATTTGTATGTAGAAATTCTCAGTGAAACTCCAACAGTTTGTGTAGCTTTGCATTTGATTTTGTTGTTTTTAAGCTAGCTAAAAATCGGTTAGTTGTTCAGTGTATAGTGAGATACGAGACAACCCTTGAAATGTTGAAGTAACATCATTCCATCTAGTAGATACATTATGATAATAAGTGGTCCAGTATGCTGTGTTGTAGGATAATGAGGGCCTAGAACAGGGGGACAAGATAAAGAGTGTAGAAGGCTCCATAACTTTGGAACTGTCTCTTGAATGTTCCTGAAGAATGAAGCAAATGACAGTGCAGGAAATGCCCCTCAATCTTTGCTTTGCAGTGTTCAGATTTCAGTAGAAGACTTGTTTTGGTTTTTTTAAGCTGCAGAACTGCTGCATGTGTCTCACTTGCTGTATGTAGAGTTGACTTCAAAAGTTGATGTTTAGTTTTGATCTACCTTACTAATTAAATAGTGCTGTGGGGTTTTGGGGTTTTATTTTTTTGACCTGTGGCAGTCAGTGCCTTTCAGCTGTATTGGAGTGAAAATGGAATTGGAGAAAAGCAATTTAAAAGCTTTTGGCTTTAGTAGGCTTCAGCAGTCTTCTCAGCCTTGGTTCTTGTACCATGGCATGTTCAGCTATTCCCTATTTAGTGTTCATGCATTTAGACATACAAAGCAGTATTAAAATAGCAACTAACACTGGCATTTGTGGAGTGATTACAGAAACAAGTAGAAACAGCATTCCATCACAAATTATGGGGGAAAAAAAAATCTATGAAAAGAAACAGGCTATGTGTTCTTCTCCACAGTTCAAATAAGCAGGATTTTAAACTGATACAGTTTACTTGATCCTACTAGAGAGGTAGGATATAAGGACACTTATAAAACATTGAAGTAACTTAACAGATGTACTTCTGTGGTAGTGACCTTACTAACTGCAAACAGCTTTCTTGTACTTTACATTCTATACTTTGCAGGTGGGAGTATATCTAACAGTTAACCTTTCTGTTTGCAGAGAGTGACATGAAACCTGCTGAAGGAGTACAGTTAATTGTTGAGAAAGATGTAACAGGCTTTGAGCCCCAACAGGAGAAGGAAATCGGCTGCACTGCTCGGATTGCTGAACCTTTCATCACGTTTCGTGATGGATGGGTTGCGTACTACAACCAGCCAGTGTTTCTTGCAGGCATGGGTCTTGCATTTCTGTATATGACTGTTCTGGGCTTTGATTGTATTACTACAGGCTACGCATACACTCAGGGTTTGAGTGGCTCTGTGCTAAGCCTTCTGATGGGTGCCTCAGCAGTCACAGGAATTATTGGAACAGTAGCTTTCACCTGGCTTCGTCGTAAATGTGGCCTGATTCGCACTGGCCTTATTTCTGGGGTTGCTCAATTGGCCTGTCTGGTCTTATGTGCCATTTCTGTGTTCATGCCTGGAAGTCCTCTGGATTTGACTGTTTCTCCATTCGCTGACATTAGTGCCAGGCTGTTTGAAAGTGAGCCATTACCTACCATAGCATCTCCAGAAGATAAGCCTGAAATTGTGTTTGCAACTGGAATGCCACACCTGATAAACGGGTCTACTACTCCTGCTAACAGCGACCCAGAGATGAATCCTGAGCCTGTGCCTTTAATCTCTGTTAGTCTTCTGTTTGCAGGAGTTATTGCTGCTAGAGTTGGTAAGTATTATGTCTGTTACTTTAGAATTAAAGAGCAGTAAATTGATCAGATTTTACTACAATGTGTGTCAGCTAAGTACCAGTGAGTTTAGGACTATTAGCTATATTTTAAGTGTTTTGTCACCTTTTAAGGCTAATTCAATACACTTTGCATAATAATGAAATCCTGTTGCCTTAGTATTGCCAGTGCAGAGGCCACAGTGCTGGTTACCTTAGTGTCACATACTGGTAACAGGAGAAAAGTTACCGTCGTTGGGGATGAATGTAACTGGTTTTAGAGTGTTCCTGTGCAAGCGCTATAATTTCGCGTAAGATAAGGAAACAGAACTAAATTCAACTTGCTATGAAAAGTAGTTACTAAATTAGTTAAACTGTCTAACCTTTGAACTTGTGACCAGTAAAGTAGTTAGGACAGAAGTTAATTTGGATGACAGCTGAATTTTTTGAGGACTTGCTGGTTAATGTAGTTTTTAGTATGTGTTAGCAGAAGAGGAAGTCAACTACACAAATGTAATGGACAGATCCTCATCTGTAGGAATTCTGTATGCTTAGTTCCTGCAGCTTTTGCTGAATTTTGGCAAAATGAATATTTAATGTGTTAAGCACAATAAACTCTTACAACAGAATCATTAATAGGCTAAACCACTACAGAAGCTGGTGTCATCCAAGCCTTTTAAACTATTATGTATTCTGCATAGTTTAAAGAAAGCTTGAAGTTTTACAAGTCTGCATTTTCTGCAGAGTCCCATGTACACTATAGCAATTGTAGCTAGCATGAATACAGCTGTTTAAATAGGTGAACAAAACACTGTTAATGTGAGACATGTTGAAACAAGATGTTGAAAGCAAGTGAGTGTGTCAAACAAAGGGTAGTATTTCAGGAAGTATTAGTAAAAGGAAAAAGAATTGCTCTTGACAGACAGTGAGAAATCTGTTAGCGTGATCTGAGGCTAGCTTGTCCTGCACTTGTTTGGTAGGAGTGTCTGGAAGTAGAAATTGAATTGTTTCAATAATGAAGCTTATCGTGAGGCGTGCCGTTCTGTGATTAACTGTTCATTCTCTCCTTAGGCCTTTGGTCCTTTGATTTGACTGTGACACAGTTGCTCCAAGAAAACGTTGTAGAATCTGAAAGAGGCATCATAAACGGTGTCCAAAACTCCATGAATTATCTTCTTGATTTACTGCACTTCATCATGGTCATCTTGGCCCCAAACCCTGAAGCTTTTGGCTTATTGGTGCTTATTTCTGTGTCTTTTGTTGCAATGGGCCACATAATGTACTTCAGATTTGCCCAAAAAACCTTGGGAAAACAACTTTTTCTTTGTTGCACTCCTGATGCTAAAGCAGTCCCTGACAGTTCACTGTCTGGTAATACATCTGTCTGAAAGGATCCACTTACTAATATGCTACACAGATAACCATGGTTAAACATGTATACTGCATTTTGTGACCCTGCCCAAAGTGTTTCTCTAGAGTTGAACATGTAATTTTGCCTGAGGGGAAATGTCCCAAGGAAGCTAAAATCCATCTTAGTGACCCTGTAAAATGTTTTGTGTTCAGCAGATCACCTAGCTGGATCTCAGCAGCTAGTACAGTCACACATCTAGTACTCAATTAGGAAAATGATGCTAAATTTCTGTTGCACACAGGGATAGTATTAGAGTTTTTTACATACTCAATTTGTTAGTGAATTCTGAACAATTCTTATGCTTATTGAGCATAACAAGGGGTGGGGGTCATGTTTTTGCTTCAGAATAACTTGAGACATTGTGTTTGGTTTTGTGGGAATTTTCTCTGCTTTTCTCTTAACACAGGCAGTTTTGCTCCCCTGCCTTCTCAGTCTCGTATGAACATATTTCTTAGAACTTGAGTTGGCTTCAGAATCCAATGTTCCCCCAAGGTACCTTTTAGTATTATATCTGGTTTGGTTTAACTGTACAGAAACACCTGTTTAGTTTTTTGCATGTTTCTGTACTGCTTAGATGAGCGCTAGGTGCAAGATACCATATTACGCTTTTGTTGCATGTCATAAAGTGTAGCCTCATTCTAGCAGAAGTTATTGGCATAACACTATAAAGCATAGCTTTTTTAATTGTAGATGGCAGGTCTGTTCAGGTTTGATGTAGCAGAAAGTGCTAAGGTCAGGGGTACTGGTACAGAAAGATTGAGTCTAGAGTTCACTTTAGCTTTTGCTAAAGTACAAGCAGCTTTGGTTTATTTTTGAATGTAATTATTTTCAGAAACCCTGCTAAACTCTAATGCATTGGGAAGTTACTGGTATTTCAGGAAAAAGAAGCAAAAAAGTGGATCACTTTCACTTATCTAGTTTTACATTATGTGAATTTTGACTTTCTTCTAAAATACAGCTGAAACTGTGTGGCCTTCAAGTTACTCCAGAGCTTTGGTTTTCAATAAGTTCTTATATTTGATTTGTGATTTTTACCCTGTGTGTGCTAACATAGTACTCCTGTAGTCATTAGGTGCATGTGTACTTCTGTGGAAACTAAGCACTTTGCTTTCTCAGTGGAGTTGAAGCTGGCCATGTTCAGAGATTTTTTGTAGCATGACAGTATGACTTACTACATCTTTGTAAGATACTTGTTTGCAAGATAAATAGAATGCAAGAACATGTCAGCAACTTGTGAAAAGTATCCTGAACTTTTTAAGCTTTGTTTTGGGTGCTGTATTTCACGTAATCATCTGTATTACCAAGCTTCAACCCTGGAATGCAAGTGTTTCAACTTCATTGTGACGCTAGAGGTGTTATGCCAGGGCTGAATCTAGGCCACCCATCCAGCTTACAATTTTGTAATGATTACATAACACAGCAAACTAAAAAGCGTGTAAAAAAAAAAAGTCTACTGGATTTTGTCAGAGATAAAAAATATTGTCAGAGTAAAAATCAATGAACAGGAATCCAGTGTACAACCAGTATACTTGTAACCTTCAGTATTTAGTAAAGGGATGTCACAGTTCTGTAACGGACCAAAACTAATCATTACACTATGATACTTAAAACTTCTCAGGGATGTTTTCACTAGATTTATAAGTGTTTATACTTTAACCAAGCTTCTGGGTTTTGTTTTGATTAAAATATGTAAATTAGAGTAGTTTTAAAATTTGTGACTCAATCCTGAGTGTAACTCCTTAAGGAAAAGGGAATTTTGCCTCCAGCAGGATTTAAAAGTCAAATATAAGAAGCTTATGTAGATTTTTAGAATAAAAGTGCCTGAAGTATATCCTTTACAGTCAAAGTACACTAGTAAATCCCTGATGTGCCAAATACATTTTCATGTGTATCTAATGTAAATTTGGACCAGATTTTTAACATTGCTGCATATAGAGGTAGCCCAAATGTCAATGAATGCCTCTGTACTGTATTCTGAAGAGCATGTGAATGCCACTATGTTGGATATACCATCAGGGAAACAAAACTGAAAATGCAGCTTCTCATGGGCTGTATTTGTAGCCCAGTGTGTCTAAAGATTGATGCTGTAGCTCTAAATGTCCCAGTGAGGATGTATTACTAAAGTGTAGAGAGGTCAAAAAATACAAATGAAACAGGGAGTTTACCTTATTCCTGTCTGTTCCCAAAGTCTTTCCATCGCCCCCCCCCCCCCCCCCCCCNGTAGCAATTTATTGAGTGGTTATAATTAGTGCAGTCTGAACCTCAAACCAAAAAGCTGAACTGGGAGGAAACTGGACAACAGTCCTAGCAACACCATGCAGACACAGCTGGAAGGCAAGACAATTGTAAAAAGGAATGGATGCTAGCTTGTATGTATTGGTCTGAGTCAGATGTCATATGTATGCTGCTTGAGTACAACCTATTTGTGTATCAGTCTTAAGATGTATGCAGATACCTGTACTGATTAGTGCTTTAAAGCAACATGGAGCCTGAAGTCTTATTTGGCAGGACTTTCATGAAGCAAGCATTTTTTGGCCTTGTATTTATTTATATTTTTTAAATGTGTCCGATTTGGATGGAAACTGCCCTAAAATGTATGTACTAGAAATCAATCTTACCAGAATGGCATATTTTATTATACAACCTTATGCTGGACATACTATTGATTTGTGTATTTCTGTTATTAAAGCTCATGAATAAATTTGCATAAAAATTACTTTACTTGTATTAGTGTTTGGGGGTGTATCTGTCACATTTAGGATGGATCCTGTAAATAATGTTTTTCTGTAGTAATGAGATGGAAATGGCCAGTACAAACAAGCAGTGTTAAAGAGCAAGTATGTAACAGAAGAGCAAGATGTAGTAGGAGGCTTCCAATGAATGTTTAGCTCCATAGTCAATGACCTAATTTTTATTTATCATTGGCAGTAGTAATTTGAGACAGTAGCTGAAGGGAAAGTTGTCTTGCTACCTCATTCTGGGACCAGCCCTGGTTATTGTGGGTGTGTGTATTTGCTCTCTGAGCAGTGGAAAGAAATGATTTGACTTTCTCAGTCATCTTTCTATCCTACTGAATTCAAGGTGCTTGCTTTCTGTAGCAGCAGCCTGCTAGTACACTAGCAAGTACACCATGCATAAGAGTAGTCACAAATAAAAGGGATGCTTCAAGTGTTCTGGTTTAGTCTTGGAAAGTGCTTCAGTTCTCTTATACAGGTCTGCTGCTTCTTATGTGTTTTTTTAGCATTATGATTCGATCTTGGAAGGATGCTGTACTTGTTTGGTGGGATTTCCCTGATCTGTTTTCTCTTAAAAGTAGAGGTTTTCCTAGAAGAATACCCTTATGGGTTGTTTCTCATGTCATTGCTCTGCTGTTCCCCTGTTGGGAACTAGAATGGACAGAGTTAAAATTACAGACACTTGCATTGATCAGCAGACCACTAAGCATTTGAGTAAATTGCATGCCTCTGATATTCTGGTAGCATCCGAAGTCAGATAACCCATTTTCCTTTTCAGAGAAGTTTACCACCTTTGTCACTTGCAACTTGAAAGCTTTAGAATGCTGACATGAAAGCATAGTTACTCTGATCCATCCTTGTAGGCACAAGGAAAAACAATTGTGAATGGTATTGTATAGTAACCTTCATGGGTGAAGAACACTACAGACTGAAGAAGGCTGTTCAGATTTTCTATTTGATGGTTTCACTGTTTTTCTTTACCCAGGTGTTGACATTTTCAGAAGCTCAGAGTTTTCTAAGACCCTGTGGAATTTGGTGATCAGCAGCCAAAGGTGGTGTTCTGTTTGCTTGCTCACTGCTCTGTGCTTATTAGGTAGTTGAGATGTCACACCTTCCTGTTGAAAGCAGTGTGTTGTATATTGTATATTTTATTTTGCTCTTTATTTGCTTTTATTTTCAAAACATTTTTCTTCAACTGAGTACTGTTGATGTGGAGGAGGAATGAAAATGAAATATTGTTAAAGGAACTTGCTTTTTTCAACTTAAACTATTTTCTAGTTTGGTTTTTTTTTTAATGAGAAACTCTTCTAGATTTCTAAAAGTCAAGTCCTTATTGATTAACTAAAAATACTGCAATTACTGCTGCCCTTGCTTTTACAAAGTATATCATGTAAATGTCCCAGGTTGAGTGACCCCTCAAGTGACACTGTCCAAGATGTCTTTTCATGTTCCAGTGTTGTGTTCTTTCCCTGCTCATCAGAGGTTTTTTTCACAGCTTCCTGCACAACTAGTTTGGCAAAGCAGAAGCTCTTGATCTACAAAGGTTTACAATCTGCAGATAAAACTTCAGAAAGAAACCAAACATTCCGTAGCAGAAATAATCAGACATGGTACAATTTTCTTCTGCTTTTTATTATTAAAAACAAGCAGATGCTAAGTCAATGCTAAGTCATAGACACTTTGAAACAGTATAAGATTATAAGTAAACCTGAAGAAACTCAGGATTGTTTCTGCTAAAGAAAACTGCAGCTATAATAGATCAACTTTTTCTAGCACTAGCACTTTTATCTGCCTCAATGCTGACCTGTTTTCAGGTTCTTCAGGAATTTGCTGACCTGTACTCTGTATTATACTCTGTACTAATTTCTTAGTACTTAATACTAGCCTGTCTAGTAGTAAATATTGGAGTCGTAGTTTGTTACCTTCTGTACTCATGCGTTGTGTTCTGCTTGTGGGTACTGCTAACTGCATGGTGTAATAATCACCATGGGATTAAAAGCATTCATGGAGTGTGGCCCTGCTTCTAGCTTCTGCTTTCAATGAAGGCAGACTGTATTTTGCAACTCTAAAAGGCAGAAAAAACACAATGAGGCTATTTGCTGTCAAAGTGCATGGACAAAGTGCATGCCATTCAGTATTTTTCAAACACTTCAGCTTGTCCTTGTGTGGGTCAATAGTTTTTTCTAGTTAAACTTTATTGCATTTGGTCATAAGCACACAACCATGTACTTTCCATCCATTCTATATTGTAGAGAGATAGAGCAATCTGTTTTTGTATGTGCAGAGTGAAGAGTTCTTAATTCCTAGTAAATCACAGCCAGGTATATAAGGGAAAGAGAATGTACAGTAGCTAGTGCTGTTAGAACTTAATGAGCTGCCTAAACATAGCTTATTAGTGTGTTCCCCCCAAAAAAAACCAGCAAAAATGCACTTATTAAAGTTACCCAGAGAAGCTTGTAAAACACCTTTTGTTCATGATAAGCCATTGTCCACGTGACTAGGAAAAGACAGGGTCTCAGATGCTGACAACAGCATCTGAGAATAAGTTCTTCCTTGAGCAGCAGAACTAAGAAGCATTGTGTTCTGTCTGCTTGTCCTTGGTCCTTGTGCATCCACAACTTCAGTAACTGTTGCTTCTACCCACATCTTGTGTAATCCTAGCTCTTCCATGAGGTCTCCTCTTCGCAGTGCTTCCCTTCTCCCTTGTTATCAGTAGAGCAAAGTAGGGCTTGGCACCATGTGTGTGCAGTGGCACCAGGAGTGCATAGGGGCAGATTAGCCAGTGGACAGGACAAACAGCACACAAGAATTTTGAGCTCATATGAAAAGCTTTGTACCTTGGAGAAGGGAAACGGTTTCAGGTTACCTCTCTGCTGAGTTGCTGATTGTTGTAAGAACATTGCAGTCGGTCTTTTGAGACCTTTCTCTTTAATGCTATGTAGGTGGAATTAAACAAGTGGTTCATAAACTCTGTGATCTCCACTGCTTCCTTAGAAAGAGAGTAGTACAATGGCTTAAGTTCTGTGTCCTTAGAGAAAGAGAGGTAAAACTGTATTGTGCCTGTAATATGATGTATGATATGGCTGTGTCCCCATTCTCAACAGTATGTCTGAAGCTGATAAAGTAGCGGCCCCCCACCCTGGACCAGATTGTAGGCCCCATCCAATCTGGCCTTGAACACTTCCAGGGCGGGGGCATCCACAACCTCCCTGGGCAACCTGTTCTGGTGTCTCACCACCCTCATTGTGAAGAACTTCCTTCTGACTTCCGGTCTAAACTTCCCCTCTTCCAGCTTGAAACCATTCCCCCTGGTCCTACTACTACAAGCCCTTGTAACAACATCTCAAGAATTAAAGGATTTTTTTAATGAGTACTGTCAAAACTCCACAATCAGATTTCACAGAATAGTAATACAGCAGAGTTTCAGAGGGGCACTACTGAAGATAGAGCTGAAAAAGAAGACTGAAAGAACAGAAGAGTTAGCGTGAAAATCCCCTGTAAGTACAAGTAAAGCAGCTTCAGCACCTTTTCATCTAAGGATCCTTTTTCCATAGGATAGCTGATGTGGAAGAAATACACATTCCTCACTTTAACATTTTCAGTACTTTTCAAACAATTTAAGATATTTTATCTTGAACTAAAGGATTTGAAGTGGTTAGTTCTTGATTATCTGCTGAAATTACAGCATTGTTAATCTTCTTTAACTAAACAAGGTCTTCTGAGTAACTTTGTGTGACAAATACTAGTTTTTTTTCTCTGGTTATGTTGGTACAACAGTGCAAATATTCTTGTTTTCATTAAACACTGGTTTCCAAGAAGTTCACATGTAATATTCCTGTGCCTATGCTGTAGCTATGCATGTCTTGTACAGACTGCTGCTTTGAGCTGGCTGTAGCTTGTTGATTTAAGAAGGAGCTGCAGACCTTAGTTTGGACAGTGTCTTTTCTGGGGCTGCTCCTAGGAAGTCACATTTTAGTTCCAAGACTGCTGGAAAGGTAAATGGTGTGTGTGAATTCGTTTATTCCTCGGTATTTCATTCCTTTGGCTGACCACACTAGACATGAGAACAGACAGGGAGTTACAAAAATATGTGGTCTGTCCTTCTGAGAAAGAACAAGAAGGAGGTGTCCATGTGAGAAATATTTGTTTAGCTGCTGCTGCAGTAAGGCCAGTCCATGATTGTTTACAGTAGAAGCCTGCTAGGTTCATTTATATTCTAAAGATAACAAGATAATCAATGATTTGGGGTTTTGACAAAAGTTTCAGAGAAATAAAAATTATTTGAAACTTTAGGAGCTCTTTTTATTATTATTTTGTCTGGCTGCAGTATGCTCTTCCCCTTCTTCCTGTACTGGCCTCGGTGTTCCGCAGCTGTACCCAAGAGGAGAAAACTACAATACAGTCAGAGACCAAAGAAAAACAGTAAGCAGCAAAACAGTAAGCAGCCCATCTCAGCTGCAGAACTTCCTTACTGGATATGTGAGTGCAGACAGACCTTCCCTGCAGATTTCAGTAGTGTGATCTCAAGGTATCAGTGGATGGCATCAGGAACAAACTCTTCAGCAAACCCTGGGCACAGTGAGGCAGCTGGAATACAACCAGTTCCTGGAGAGAATCGCACAAAATAGTATTTGCCTACAGAAGCAGTATAGAACAAGTATTTATATGTTTCTCCCATAAGAGAATTTTGTACAAGAAAGTCCCCTGAATGTCTTTTTGAATAGTTTCTTCCCCATCTAAGATGCTAAGAAACATTATTTATTATTTTAAGGAAATGATGTTTCTCTTACTATATATATTATTACAAAGCAATAGCCATTTTTCTCATGCATGCTTCAAGGTACGGTCATTTTACTGCATTTATTATCCCAGCATAACCTTTCCAGGGATTTTCAATTGATGAAGTACAGTCATGCTTTGGCCTTTTTGTTTTCTACTATCTCACTCATTATAATTAATGTCCAAAGTTGGCAGATACTGATAGCCCCAGTGAAAAATCCACAATGTCTACAAAAGACCAAAATATTTTTTTCCCCAAATCCCAAATTGATGTCATTAGGCTTAGACTTATCCAAAAGAGTGAGAAAGAACTCTTCCCTCACTGTTTGCTTCTTTTCTTTAATTCTGTTTGACTGTGTGGGCACAAGGAGAAACCGATTTTCTGAATAGAGGAATTATGTGTGAGGATGCCTAATGTCTGATTAGACTATAAGGAACCTTATTTTTGTCCTAACATGAATGCTTAGGTATGTCTTCCCTCTGCAAATAAAGAATTCTCACCTAGTCCTAGAGACTGGATTTGCAGTAACAACTAATAACTTGGGTGACTTACTTGGGTTATTAACAAAGGTTATCAGTTCAAGTTCAGAGCTAACATAATCTGCTTTGCTGTGGTAAAATCTAAATGTTGTCTTATCTAAATGGAACAAAGCAAATAGAGGAGACCAAGGCTGATAGGTGGATATTCAGCAGCAAGCTGTAACTTCAGACTGATTTTGTACTTTCCTGTGTCTAGTTGACATTCCCCACTCAGACACAGGGGGCAGAGATTAGATGAGTGTCAGAGCACGGACACAGAAGTTGTAGAAGTTCATACTGATAACTAAAGTGCTTTCTGGCAATTCCAAGTCTTCTTAAATGTGATAAAGGAGTTGAAGTCAGCATTCTCATCCCCAGTGAGGTACTACACTGAGCTACAAACCATGGAAGCAGCACCTCACCTGTGTGTTCAGCATAGGTGCTGATTTCTGTCTCTACATTTCCCATACATCACCTTTTTGCTGTATTCGTTGATAAATCTAACATCAGAAAAGAGGAGCTACCCAATCATGTAGAGACCAAGAGGGTTTATCTGAATTACAGCTGTGATGAAGTTTGGTGAATTGCACACAAAAACGTGAGATGTGGTACAAAGGTAACTATTATGTGTTAGGGTTTCTTCTATATAGTAGAAATACATAGCACAAAGCACCTACTATCCCCTTAGAGTGTGGATACAGAGGCAGAGGTGGGTTATGCCAGCCAGCTTTGCTAAAGCAGCAAGTTAACTCAGCCTGCCTTTTCAACAGACTGCATGTGTCCGACCAACCACACTTTAGACTTCTGTAAAGGAAACTGGAAATTCTGCTTTCTGGGTAAACCACTCTCTCTCTGGAATCTGGAGAGCTGGGCTGCCCACGCTTCCTTCTTAGAGATTATTTTCCTTTTCAAAGATGGATTTTACTTCCAAGAAAAATTACTTTATTACATGTAAGTCAAAGACAAAATGCAAGATCTGCAACTTCAAATGGCTGTGTCAACACAGATGTTCTTATTACTTCTACTCTAATGAAGAGTGCCTGAGAATGTTCCACTCAGAGTTACCCAAATTCCTGTGTAAATGTTACAGAGCAGATGGCTATTAAAGGGTAATATACTTCCTGTTCATTTAAAAAACATGACATTTTATAAATGGTCAGATATTACATGGATGGCAGTCAGCCACTACAGAAAAGTCAAGTCAGCCAGAGGAATAGGAAGAAACACCTCTGGACTGCGCAGAGAAATCTGTAAAACTGTTTCTTCCCTTCTTAAGCTTCTCTTTACAATTTCTGAGTGCTTGTCACCTGAGAGCTTTGATGAAGGGGTTGGTCTGCACCACCTATCCCTGCAGCAGGGCTAACATTCTTGGGGTAATGCCCACTGCAGCCATGGCTTGTCAGCACCAAATAAAGAGGTCCTGCCTAGCAGCACAGGGGCTTGAAAGAGAATGAGATTGTACTGCTGGAAGAAGAGAGCCCAACTACCTCAGATGGACTTTGCCAAGTTCATACTGGCAGCCTACATGGCACCCTTTCAGCTGATAAACCCAGGACTTCAGCCCAGGGCTCCATCCTACCAAGGCAGAAGGAATAAGGGAAGAGGTAATGAGGCACCTTGAGTAACTCAGAGGGCAACTCCTGTCTCTCCTTCCACCTATGGGGTGGCAGAGGCTGGGAAACACAGTCATTACAAAGCTTAGTTGAGAACCTTATTAACTCCAGCTGCAGCTTTTGAGCTCAAGTTTTTAAAACCTCTCCCTCTTTTTAAGGGCAGTAAGCTGTCAGTCACCTTTACCAAGACCTCAGCCAGGATCAATTTCTGCATAATAATTAATTAAATCTGATTTAAATGTTTAAGAAAGACTCTCTTTCCCCACTTACCTTAGGTCTAAGATGCAACTCACACGCTGTAGTAAGAACACCATAGTGCAGAGGGCTACTGTTATCGGTCAGTGCTACCTGTGCTTTTTCCACAAAGTAAAGTTCCTTCTATGGTGTCTCAGGCTTAGGATGTTTTGAAAATATTTTGGAGACTTTCTTGATCTCTTAAAATGTTTCAATAATGTTGTGAAAGGGAGAACTACTGTAACAGAAAATATCTTTGTTGTTCCCTTCCTCTCAAGGAGTAAGAAAATTCAACAGCTATGCAGCAGGCTCCCAACAATAGGGAATATTAATAACTCATATGTGCTTTGCCAAGTGAAATGTCATTTCAGTATGAGCTTAAGGGCATGATTCAGCAGTTTCCTAGCCAGTAAGTAGTACAGACTTATCCCGGAGTATTTAAAGGCTGGCTATCAAGTGTTTTTTAGTAACAGTATTCCTCTCTTGCTTTATCTGTGATTATATGGAAAATCTATTAATGTATCACTCATTAATAAGTATGGGAGTGTGTTGGATTATACAGTGTAGTGAGATAACTCAGTTAAGTGGATACAGTACTCACTAGAGGTAATCCCATTTCATTTAATTAATAGAGACTTTCTTTAATATACTTAATTCTTGTGAGAGAGTAAGTTTGAACTAAAAAGACCTTAAATCTATGGAATAGAACAAAGGCAGAGTCGACTCCTTTTGTGTTGTACCATGCTATACATGTAGGAGGATCAGTAATCTTATAGACTGCTAATACAGAGGAAGCACCTTGTATGTATTTTCTAGATTGCGGCTCTAGTTGCAGTTATTCACTTAACGTGAACAAGAAAAAAAAATACAGTAAACAAGAGGTTAGCAGTAATGCTGGAAACGAAATGACAGTGGAAGCAGGAACATACGCATGATGGAAAAGATAGGTGTCAACTGTCTTAATATAGGGGATGGGAATGTGCATTTTCAGTCTGCAGTCAGGTGTGCATCACTGTAACTGTCATGTGCTGGGGATTCATTCTGTACAGCAGAAATGCTGCATCATGAGCAGTAAACAATGTTCTTACTGCCTTTGCCACAAAAACTTGATTAGAACTAAAAAGGAAACATAACTCACGTGATAGACAATTCAGCACTTTATAAATCCCCTTTCTTTATTCAAAGAGGAACACTTCACATAGATCCTCTCTCCCACTGCCTTTTCACCAGATGGTTGGCTAATGGCACGTGTAGGACACCTCTACCTTCAGCTGCCCCAGGATGAGTCTTGATAGGCTACTTGTGGAAAAGTACTTTGGCCTCTTAGCTACAGTAGTCCTCTTGTCCTGGGGGCTCAGCTTTTACAGTTTCCCCTCAATTTGCAGGTAGCAAACAGGATGCAGCATATCTGGTGCCCCTTTAAACGTCCACCCCTGTTACTTGCATGGAGAGAGAAAGCCTTTGTCTAAGATATTGACCTGAGAGCCACTGCAACTTACAGAGTTCAACAAATCCATAGTTTCATACAATACCAGGTTGAAAGGAACCTCAAGGGTCATCTAATCCAACCTATCAAGCTAAAAATAGAGTTTCAATTAGATGTCCTGTCAGCCTGTCCAACTGTGTCTCCAAACTGTTCAATGTAGGGCAATTGACCCCTTCCCTTGAGAGATTATTCCAGTGATTAATTGTTCTAATGGTGAAGAATTTTCCTCTGGATTCCAATTGGAATCTCCCTAGAGTAACTTATACCCATCAGCTTTTGTCTTTTCCATATGACTCTTGGTGAAAAGGAGTAATGTACGTCCAGTCCTCAGCAGAAGCAACTGTGCCTTTTTGTCTTCTGTGGGACATGAAAATTTGTGGGATTAAAAGGTGCAGCTTCCAGTGTCTGTGAAATCACATGTTTCCGGTCCTGTTCAACATCTTCATTGATGATGGGCTTGAATCCATCATGAGCAAATTTGCGGATGACACCAAGCTTGGAGCCCGTGTTGATTTGTTGGAGGGTAGGAGAGCCCTGCAGAGGGATTTGGACAGACTGGAGAGATGGGCAGACTCTAACAGGATGAGTTTTAACAAGTCCAAGTGTCAAGTTGTGCATTTTGGTTATAACAACCCCAGGCAGAACTATAGGCTGGGAATGGAGATCTTGGAGAGTACCCAGGTAGAAAGAGACTTGGGGGTATTGGTGGACAGTGAACTTAGCATGAGTCAGCAATGTCCCCAGGCAGCCAAAAGGGCTAATGGCACCCTGGCCTGTATCAGGAATGGTGTGGCCAGCAGGGAGAGGGAGGTTATCCTCCCCCTGTATTCAGCACTGGTTAGACCACATCTGGAGTATTGTGTGCAGTTCTGGGCCCCTCAGTTTAGGAAGGATGTTGAGGTGCTGGAATGAGTCCAGAGAACAGCAACTAGATTGGTAAAGGGGCTGGAAGGTCAGCCCTATGAGGCGAGGCTGACGGAGCTGTGTCTGTTTAGCTTAAAAAAGAGGAGGCTCAGCGGTGACATTATCGCTGTCTATAACCACCTAAAAGGAGGTTATAGTCAGGCGGACGTCGGTCTTTTCTCCCTGGACACTGGAGATAGGACAAGGGGTCACAGTCTTAAGCTCCATCGGGGGAGATTTAGACTTGACATTAGGAAAAGGTTTTTTACTGAAAGAGTGATCAGATTTTGGAACGGGCTGCCCACAGAGGTGGTTGGGTCACCATCTCTGGAGGTGTTTAATGTTAGGCTGGCTGAAGTGCTGAGTGGCATGATCTAGATGTCAGATGTCAGATGTTTAGGTTTACTTGGTTGGTTTTAGGTTGGACTGGATGATCTTTATGGTCTTTTCCAGCCTCATCATTACTGTGACACTGTTACTGTGATACTGTTTCTCCACAGAAAAATGTCATGGAATTTCATTTGCAGGGAGGGGCAGGGAACAAGAGGCAGAAAGAATCTGACCTGAGCACATCGTGCTCACTGAGAAAGTGAGGGAGAATCAGCACTTTTCCTAGTGAAGTTCGCTTGTCCTATTGTTCAAATGCGAGTTATGTACCTAAAGACCTTTGCAGACTCCAGGTAATAAAGCTAGATATTAGATTCAGTGGCTGAACATTAGATTAAGAGATTTCTTGAGAAGGGAGAAGACAGTCATGGATCTGACTCAGCCTCAAACACTTTCATGTTCTTGGAAGAAAACAATGAAAAATTAGCAACAATATACTTTGCCAAAGCCAAAATACTGAGCCATGTAAGACCGTGGCTTAAAACATTCTCTGAACAAAAGCAACACTGTAAAGCAGAACATCAAAAAGTTTTTAGATGTTGAACTCCAAGGCTTTTGCTCAAAAAGAAAACCTGTTTATTTTGGTTGAAACTGTTCTGTGATTTTCAGCAAATTAATGACAAAACTTCCTTAATGCTGTAGTCCTGTTGTGCTGATTGATATTTTGAGGATACAAGATGTATGTTAAGCTGTATCAAGGCACCATAGCAAAAAATGAAAGTATTAAGAAAATAAAACCCCTCCAATAATATGTTAGTTGTTATTTGTAACTTCAGGAAATGGCTGTTGAAGATCCTGGGGCTCCTGTGCTCACACAGCTCTTCCTGGCCAGGGTTAAACACTGGCAATGAAATGCAGATGTCACTTTTCTTGGCTGCTTCTGGCAAAGCAAAGCCCTATAGGTTGACAGATGAACTAGGCCAATCTGTCAGTCAATGTAGGGGAGGAAAAAATCCTTCTGAGAAGGTGTGTTGAAAGCAATCTGTAGGAGCTGAATACCAAAGTGAAAACTGACCTGTAGCTTCTGGCTTAACACAGTGTGAATTAGTTACTAACCATGAACCCTTTTTCCCCCCTTGGATTCCCACTGAGTTTACATTTGTGTAGGCAAGTAAAGCTATAATGAAAATATGAAAGCCTTGAGGACCTCTGGCCTTGTCAGCCTCTATGTAAGGCAAAGTTCAGCTCTCTGTTCTTCATCGCTCAAATTCTTGGCAGGAACGACAAAGCTTTCCTCCTACCACTGCTGGAGCCTTGCCACGACTGTTTTGAATAGTTCTCTATTTTAGTCTCTGAGAAGCTGACAGAGGACACTGGATGTTATATCTGTACAGTCTTTATTTCTTTCTTTTTTGGGGGGGGTGAAATTAACTTTGATTCCTGAAACTGCTGTGTTCGTTCCTTGAAAGATTCTTAAAGGATTGAAAGATGATTGGGAGTTCCAAACAGTTCAGATACTTCTACTGAAAAAAACTTTGTGAATCTGTGGCATTGGTAAATGTAATGATTTTGCAGTATCTGGCACTTATTTTAGATTCATTTAGCAAAGTGCTCATGCAGTTCCTAGGCAGTGAGAGCCTTTTCTTTCCTTTTATTCTCTTTCTCCATTTAAGAAAGTTCCTTGACAGCAAACAAGGTGCTTCTAGATGGCAAGATGACTTGCTTTTACCTGCTTTAGCTTTATTTTTCTGTGTAAAACACCACAGATGGGGTCAAATTGCTTTGCAGGGAGCACCCCAACTCCTGGGATAGGATGGATCCTCTTCTCCCTCCCTTGCCCCTTCCTTCTTGACAGCATCCCTCGTCCTTATCCTCTTTCTCTGGTTTCTCCACTAAAAATAGACACCAGCCCAAACAAAATTAACAGGCAAGGGCTGTAATTAGGGCTGCCCCGTTCTTGGAGATCCCTGAGGCTAATGCCAGGGAGTAGTGCCAAGGCTATGATGAGAGCCAGAGCTCTGACAGAAGACAGCAAACACCTCTCTGATAGCTGATGGTGGGACCAAGCATTGAACTACTGTCTCCAGATAGTTTATGGGGGGCTTCCAGGTTTTTCTGGCCAAGTTCTGCCTGAGCAATGGCTTTCCTGGACCTACCTGAGCTGGGAAAGGCAGCACTGGTGTGTGGGAATATGGTGTAGGAGAACCTCAACCTTGTTTGTGATGTTAACTCTGAGGAGAGAGAACATTGTGGACATGATGGGACTCCTTCCTGTCAGGAGAGGCAGCAGTGCTTTATTCTGTGGGGCCTGAACATGCTGGTGGGTGTGTATGCCTTGTGACCCAAACACCACAGTATCATGCTATCACAGTAATGACGAGGCTGGAAAAGACCTTAAATATCATCCAGTCCAACCTAAAATCAACCAAGTAACCTAACATCTGACATCTAGATCATGCCACTCAGCACTTCATCCAGCCTAACCTTAAACACCTCCAGAGATGGTGATTTGACCACCTCCGTGGGCAGCCCGTTCCAAAACCTGATCACTCCTTCAGTGAAAAACCTTTTCCTAATGTCAAGTCTAAACCTCCCCCGATGGAGCTTAAGACCGTGACCTCTTGTCCTGACTCCAGTGTCCAGGGAGAAAAGTCTGACCCCCACCTGACTATAACCACCTTTTAGATAGTTGTAGACAGCGATAAAGCCACCCCTGAGCCTCCTCTTTCCAGGCTAAACAGACACAGCTCCATCAGCCTCTCCTCATAGGGCTTACCTTCCAGCCCCTTTACCATTCCAGTTGCTGTTCTCTGTACTCGTTCCAGCACCTCAACATCCTTCCTAAACTGAGGGGCCCAGAATTGAACACAGTACTCCAGGTGTGGTCTAACCAGTGCCAAATACAGGGGGAGGATAACCTCCCTCTCCCTGCTGGCCACACCATCCCTGATACAGGCTAGGAAGCCATTGGCCCTCTTGGCCGCCTGGGCACATTGCTGACTCACGCTAAGTTTACTGTCCCCCAATACCCCCAAGTCTCTTTCTACCTGGGTACTCTCCAAGATCTCCATTCCCAGCCTATAGTTCTGCCTGGGGTTGTTATAACCAAAACGCACAACTCGACACAATTAGACTTGTTAAAACTCATCCTATTAGAGTCTGCCCATGTGTCTAGTCTGTCCAAGTCCCTCTGCAGGGCCCTCCTACCCTCCAACAAATCAACACGGGCTCCAAGCTTGGTGTCATCTGCAAATTTGCTCATGATGGATTCCAACCCATCATCAATGAAGATGCTGAACAGGACCAGATCTAACACCGACCCTTGGGGGACACCATTAGTAACAGGTCGCCAACTAGATGTGACACCATTAACCACCACTCTTTGGGCTCTCTCATCCACAGCCTTCCTCTCATCAAACCAGTCGAGTTACTTGATCATAAAGGGAGATTAGGTTAGTCAGGCAAGACCTACCCCGCCTAAACCCATGTTGACTGGGCTTAATCTCTTGGCCATCATGCAGTTGTTGCATGATAGCACTCAGCACACTAACCGTTCCATAACTTTGCCCAGAACTGAGGTGTAATGTTCTGTTGACTGGCTGAGATGTGTAAGTGGACACAGGAAAAAACCTATCTGCAATAGATAGGGCTCTAAAAGAAGTTCTCATCTTTGAGAACAGATTGTTGAAAAACAGGTTGCAGAAAAAACAAAAAAGAAATGGTCAGATTCTGTCAAACATCTGCTTCACAACTAGAACAAGGTGGGAATTTCAGCTGTCCTGCCTTCTAACACCATGAATGCAAAGCTTCTCTGTGAACTATCAGTCAGTTAACCAACTTTACAGGTTACCCTACCATTCTGACCTGCTGATCACCTTTAGCTTAACATCCTAGCTTGAGCTTGTTCCTCCCCTGAGCTTCCGTGTGAGTGGCTCTGACCTGTCCACAGCTTCACATCTTCCCCATCCATCCTCCCTGGAGCACTGCATCTCCAAACACAGCGTGACACAGCGCTCAGTTCTTGTGCCACAGTATATATATTGCTGGAAAAAATTAAGCTAAGTCTGGTGGAAAAGCACAACATTATGTTTTATTAAGGTTCAGTCACTAATATATTGACAAAACAGTGGAAACACTGCCTGAAAGTGGGATGCAGGATGCAGTACAGCAGTTCTCTGGCTATGAAGTCAGTGATGAATAAAACACCTGCAGTCTTCCAAGTACATCCTCAATTTAATACAATGAACTTCAGCTCTGTCATGAAACCAGTGTCTTGTGTGCAGCTACTGATACGGAAGAAATATTATACTAGAGAGGAGAGACATTGGCTTTTTCAGAGGCTGTGAATAGCAAGGCAGCACTAGCCATGCAAAAGACCCTTCAACATCAGAAGGGCTTGTTATGACTTTCAGTACAAAGAGGTTGTCAGTTCCAAAACTTTACATTTTATTCATGCGGTATCCCTTACCTCAGGATCACTTGTAAAAATATTTGGTGTTATTTCTGTACTTGGAAAGAAAACACTGATGGTTCTCAGCACAGATGGTGCTGATAGTTGTAATTGTGGAGTTTCATTTCCTTGAAGTTGCTCTTTTTCCTCTGCTTTTGGAAAAACAGAAATGCAATTAGGAAGTCAAATTGCTGTCTGTTGGTTTCATCTGGAAAGTTGGCACATTGCTCACATGATCTTTATTTTTGCTATGAGATGAGCCAGTGTACTCTTTCACCTTGTGGATGGTCTGAAATGAACTCTTAGCCCCTGTTTGCTCTCTTTATGAGGAGTTACTGGTTTTTTTACTAATGCAGGCTGGATTTTTAAGACTAAACAGACAAGCTTAAAACTGAAGGCCACTATTAGATTGTATATGTGTGTAATACTAGTTTAAAGTAATCCTTCAATTGTATTCTCAGTAAAAAATATTTTTGTAGAATTGGTATTAAGTGCCAAAATTTTTTGTTACTTCAACAGCCGCATTCCAGAAATGCAGGGATGGCAGGTAGCATCTGTGAAAATGCTGTGCTAAGAGGCACTGAGCAGAGATATTCATATGCTTTGAGGTGTGCATGGGGAAAACTCAGCCAGAACAGAGTACAATCCCCCAAGATATGAAAATCTTATAGTCAGTCTACCTATAATGCTGTCAGAATACATTTTCTTACTTGTCATCTGCTAAAGTTGATCAGTCAGGTGATGTTTCTGCCTTTTAGTGAGTGAAGGATATTTTTTCCATTTTTTCCTAAAAGGGATTCTCAAACAGGGAAGGTGGATTCCTCAGTGAAGTGCTGGTGGTTATCTCTGGTGGAGAAAACAAGCTGCAAGGGAAAACAGGCTATGCTGCATCAGCTTTCGCTATTTAGTACCAACATCATAATATGTGCACCAGTCATGTGGTACATGTACTACCACACTCTAAATGTGCAAAAAACCTGACATTTCAGAAGGGAAAGGTTTCCGTTTTCTTTCAAAAGGAAACCTTAGCTGTAAATAGGCTATTTTAATAGATCAAAACCTGAGTTTAGTGTGTTCTGCTTCTAGAAATAATGCTGCTCTGTGATTTGCCCCTGGGAGCAACCATATTCATTGTGCTTGTGACACACAAAAATATACAAGCAGTAATACTTCTGAGGTTTCACATCCTTTCACAGTGTAATCAGAAGACCCAGGAGTAGATGTCTGAGCAATGATAGGAGCACTGCAGTGTCATACGTTTCCCATGGAAATAATTTGTAACTTCCCGCTCTTTACTGACAGACATCTTCAAAGCACAAACCCAGCTTGTGTCTTGAACAGAACAATTCTTTGCTTTACATCAAAGTTTTATGCACTTGTTAATTCAAACAATGTTTCAAAGGGGTAAAGCTAATGCAGGTCTGTATAACACACAGATGGTGATGTGATTTCCGCTCATAGTACACTTGCTATTGATAGGTCTCAGTGTGCTTTACAGTGATAACTCAGCTGCTTGCCAGAAAGAAACTATGATTTGCTCTGTCAGAATAATGACCACTGGTAATTAGTGCTCATTCCTTCTACTTTTGCAAGTACAGTCATTTTCACATCTTACCTGCTGTGTGATTGTGATGTAATTATAGTGTGGTGGATCTCCAAGTATTTCAGTTTTAAGTGTCTGGGTGGTCTAGTCACAGTATCACAGTAATGATGAGGCTGGAAAAGACCGTAAAGATCATCCAGTCCAACCTAAAACCAACCAAGTAAACCTAAACATCTGACATCTGACATCTAGATCATGCCACTCAGCACTTCAGCCAGCCTAACC